>JAANYP010003392.1:0-222619 GCA_020465985.1 Centrapalus pauciflorus | reverse complement strand
CCTAATGTCAAAACCAGATAGATCAGCATAATTCTTATACATGTCAACAGCGTCGCCCAACGACGATTACACACTGTATTTTTTTGGTTTTATGTGAAACGGAACGTTTGGTATCCAATATCTCCGTCTATTGAGAGTCGTATCCTTAAAGCCCTCGTCGTTTAGCAAGGTCTTGAGTACAAAAGATTATATAGAATAGAAAATATGAATATCATTACGGTACATAAAGTGTTGAGACACTCACAGAATCGGTTAAAAATGAAACGCTCAAGACCTTGCTAAATGACGAGCGCTCTGGGGAGACGGGTCCCAATGGAGGGAGATATTGGATACCAAACGTTCCGTCTCACTTATAATATAGTGTGTATTCGTCGCTGGGCGACGCTGTTGACATGTATGAGAATTATGTTGATCTATCTGGTTTTGACACTACGAAAGGGATGACAAAAAAGAATAGCAAAGGAGTTGTTACAATCAAATATATTTTATGCAACAAAGAAGGCAATCATGCGTCTGAGTCGAAACACCGTAGAGGGAAAAACGGACGAGCAGCTTGTGGGGCATGTGTGAAAGATCAAGTTGTTATCTGTGTCTTCAAAAAGTATCTCATTTATGATTTTGTCGAGAGGCACAGTCATCGGTTGTTGTCAGATAACAGGAAACACATGCTAAAGAAGCGTAGACAGCTTAACTTTGATGACAAGTGTAACATCCCAATTTTCAATTATGTGTAATTTACAATTATTAAGACTCAATTATTTGTATTAATGAAATGTTATGTCAATTTAAGTTATTTTGATCATTATATCAGTTAAATATGAAAATACGAAGTTGAGGGGTGTGTTATGCAAATAAGTTAAAATACAAATAAAAGGGATGAAAAACCCTTCATTTCATCAAATCCACTCTCACTCTACTCTCTCTCTCTAACCGGCTCTCTCTCTTTACTCTCTTCCTCTCGGCTCCATCCAAGAACACACAAGAATCAACAAATTTCAAGTGCAAAAGTTGGAAACAAGTTGCAATTTAGGAACTATAACTGCTACAACAAACGATTTGAGGTAAGAATCACTCAAAATTTCAATATTTTGATGTTTGGGTTCGGTTTTTATAAGAAACCGAATCATAGATTTAAGATGCAAATGTTGTTGCATGTTGGATGTTATTGATGATATGTTTAAATCGAGCATGTATCTTGTTGTATACAAAAATTCAGAATCAGATTCGAAGTTTAAGTATGATTTTGGAAATTAAGTGTGTGTTTTAGTGTGTGTGTTCTTCGAAGTTTAAAGAAAAATGGACACAAATCGGATATTTTGGTACATAAGCGTTGGGTTCTAAGTTGGAATAGTTTATTTAAGTACATATCTGCAATTTTATATACAAAAACATGTAAAATGGTCAAAAATGCAAATCTGGAAAATCTGGAAAATTTTACTAAGTATGAACTCGGTTCGGACCTATATCCGAATTCGGACCTCTCCCCAATTCGGATCGATAGTGATTTCGAACCATAGGAACTTCGGACCACATACCCATTTCGGATCTTGTCCTAATCCGGACCACCCCCCCATTTCGGTCATGTCCCAATTTCGGACCATGCTCAATACGGATTACACACATTTCGGACCACAGTCTATTTCGGACCAACACCTAATTCGGACCATCCGGACTTCGGACCATCCGAATTCGGATGTGGTCCGAATTCAGTAAGAAATTCATTTAAATTACAGAAATTTAGTTTTAAGCAATTACTGACATTACATCACTATTACACCTACTTTACAGGTCATTGTGGTGTTATCAAAACACACATTGATTCAGGATCAAGTCACAAAACCAATCACTGTGAGTTGCAGATTATCATTCGAACATTTATTGTTTTTGCATTCATGTTTATACATTCAATGGCATGTTCACGTTGTTCATATACTTTATTTGGCATTCATGAAATGATTTGTTGTTATGATGCACACTCGTACTTGACATGTAACACACATGTAGCTTGCGTTCATTTGAAAGTGCATCTATTTACATCATGCTTGCACTGCATGATCATTACTTCATAATCTGATGCGACCTGGACTGGGGCTGACAGCAGGCCACTGTCGGGGACTGATCATCCCACTCATATCCCATCAGGTTCGGCACATCCCCGATCAGCATATTGAACTGCCAACCCATGCTTTCACTGCATGGTTTTCACATACACTGAGGCTTACACTGCCGATATTCACATACATGGGGCTTACATTGCCCATGGTTAAGCATTGTTTGTAAAGAAATATTTGTTGTATGCATAATCTGTTATCTCACTAAGCATTTAGCTTACTGTTGACTCACATTGTTTACAGGCAAAGGCAAGAGTGTAGCTGGACCATCTACTTAAGCATATCAAATCAATATCCCGGAGACCTTTGTAGCTATTGGTACTTGAATGTAATAGCTTTGGGCTGGGATTTCTACTTCTAAAACAATTATGTTGATGTAATAGTTAGACTTTTATCACTGTAGACATGTATTCTATTGCTTTAGTGTGGATTTGCTTAATTCTAATTTAAGTATTCAATTTCAATTATCATGATTATTCATTGGGTTGTTTATCGATCCTGGTGATTGCTCCAATTATATCATTAATTAACAAGGACGTCACAGTTTGGTATCAGAGCATTAGTTTGAGGTTTCAAGTGTCCGCGAGGACTTGGACTCAAACTTAGGTTATGATATTAGAATGAACTTCTAAGTAATGATCTGAACTAAGATAGGATTGACATGCACACGGGGAAACACAAAGGGTAACTGTACACTTAGGACTTACAAATAAATGTTCTTAATATAAGTTGTTATATTTCAGAACATGTCAGGAGACGATATGACTCCTCAGCAAATGTTCCAGATGATGCAAGCTCTCATGGAACAAAACAATGAGCTACAATCCAAACGAATGGCTGAGCAGGCTCAGTCATTTGCTGATCAGTTAAGGGCCAGAGATGAGGCCGAGGCAAAACGTAAGGCTGATAAACGAAAGAACAAGGAACAACAACAGGACGACCAAGAGGAAAGACAAGACACTGGGTCTTCTAATAGATCAAGGGGCTGTAGGTTTAAGGACTTCAAAAGTAACGGAGCTGTTACTTTTGATGGAACCGGAGATGCTGTTACAGCATTGGAATGGATCACCACCACGGAACGAACTTTCAGAATCAGCGACTGCGCTGATAAAGACATGGTCCGCTTTGCAACCGCTATGTTTGCAAGGGACGCTGTTAGGTGGTGGGACGCAATGACACATGTGTTGACGATGGAGGTAGTGTCACACATGTCATGGAGCGAGTTTAAGGAAGTGTTTTCTCAACAGTACTGTCCAGCCGACGAGAAGCGACGTCTCGAGGCAAAATTCCTGAACTTAACTCAGGGAACAAAAACGGTTACACAATATGCCGTTGAGTTCACCCGATTAAGTCTGTTCGCACCGCATCAAGTTGACACGGAAGAGAGAAAAATAGCCCGGTTTGAGGCCGGACTAGATTATGAGATTCGTCGAACCATGAGTGGGGTTCGGTATACAACGTTTGCTGGATTACTCGAGGCTGCTCGGAATGTGGAGCAGATTGTCCTGTTATCCGGATATGTCAGAGGTTCAGCCGCCGCACCACCGACTCAACCGTCGCCGCCAAAAAGGCAGCGGGAGTCTGGATCCTCCCGATTCTCTCCTCAATCCCATCAACAGTCATCATCACCCAAGAAGGGAAGAGCCTTTTCGGCCAGTTCAGAAATGAGAGACTGCAGACGATGCAGAAAAGCGCACTCTGGGGAGTGCAAGACTCGGGACATGTATTGTTTCTGCTGTGGGCAGAAAGGCCATCACTGGGAGCATTGTCCACGAAAAGATGATGCATGCTACAACTGCCACAGACTTGGCCATTTCTCAAGGGATTGCCCGAAACCCCCACGAGATCAGAATGCTCCACAATCAACAGCAAGATCTTCTGTAGCTTCCACGGCTCGCAGGGATCAATCTCAAAGGGCTCCAACAAGGGCGTTCCAAATCACAGCTGAAGAAGCAAAGGATGACCCGGAAGTGGTCACTGGTACGTTCTATGTTAATTCAATTCCTGCACGTATACTGTTTGACTCTGGAGCAAATCGTTCGTTTGTCTCCACTACATTTGCTCGTCAATTTAACATGCCAACTTCCAAACTGCAATTTGTACTTGACATAGAGACTGCTAGCAATATGTTAGTAAAAGCAGACAAAGTATATAGGAATTGTACATTATTGGTAGAAGACGTAGTATTCAATATAGATCTGATCCCTATGGAGTTCGGGGAATTCGATGTCATAGTAGGCATGGACTGGTTAGTTCATAACGAGGCCCAAATCGTTTGCAAGAAAAGAATGATCAAGATTACCACTCCCGAGGGCCGAGACATATGCATTTATGGTGATAGACACAAAGGCGACTTATGCCTTATTTCAATTGCAAAAGCCCGAAAGCACGTTGCCAAGGGTTGTTCAGCTTACTTAGCCTACGCTGTCGATGCAAAGGCTGAAGTTCAATCTCCTTCTACCGTTTCCGTCGTTTCCGAATTTCCTGATGTCTTTCCAGAAGATATCTCGGGATTGCCACCTGATCGTCAAGTGGAATTCCGCATTGACCTCATTCCCGGAGCTGCTCCAATAGCAAAGGCTTCTTACCGTCTAGCCCCTGCTGAAATGCAGGAAATGATGAAGCAGTTACAGGAGCTACTTGACAAAGGTTTTATCCGCCCAAGTTCATCACCTTGGGGCGCTCCTGTTCTGTTCGTCAAAAAGAAAGATGGCACATTGCGAATGTGCATCGACTATCGAGAACTCAACAAAGTCACAATCAAAAACAAATACCCGTTGCCCCGGATTGATGATCTCTTCGACCAGTTACAAGGCACAAGCTACTTCTCGAAGATTGATCTTCGTTCGGGTTATCATCAACTCAAAGTACATTCTGATGACATTCCAAAGACGACTTTCAGAACTCGTTACGGACACTACGAGTTTCTGGTAATGCCGTTCGGTCTTACTAATGCGCCGGCCGCTTTCATGGATCTCATGAATCGAGTCTGCCGGCCAATGCTCGACAAATCGGTCATCGTGTTCATCGTTGACATTCTCATATATTCAAAGACCGAAGATGATCATGCTGCACATCTGAGAGAATTGCTAGAGTTGCTACGCAAAGAGCGACTTTATGCCAAATTCTCTAAGTGTGAATTCTGGTTGAGGCAGGTACGTCTCAACGTTTGAAACAATTTCATGATCCTTATACTCAATCATAAATTATTTTATTAACTTGTACCTCTTAAACAATTAATTCAGATCCAATTCTTGGGGCACGTGATATCTGGTGCTGGGATTGCTGTTGATCCTGCAAAGATCGAAGCTATCCAGAACTGGGAATCACCCCGCAACGCCTCAGAGATTCGGAGTTTTCTGGGATTGGCTGGTTACTACCGCCGATTCATCAAAGACTTCTCAAAGATCGCCGTTCCGCTAACAAAGCTTACTCGCAAGAACGCGACCTTCTTTTGGGGAGAAGAACAGCAAATGGCATTTGACAACTTGAAGAATCTGCTAAGTGAAGCACCAGTGTTAGCCCTGCCTGAAGGGAACGAAGACTTCGTAGTCTACACAGATGCATCAGGCATGGGTTTGGGTGCGGTACTAATGCAAAGAGGAAACATCATAGCTTATGCTTCTAGACAACTCAAACCACATGAGAAAGACTACTCTACTCATGATCTAGAGCTAACTGCTGTGACTTTCGCTCTCAAGTTATGGAGACACTATTTGTACGGAACCAAGTGTCAGCTCTACACTGATCACAAGAGTTTAAAGTATATATTCAGTCAGAAGGACTTGAATATGAGGCAAAGAAGGTCAATGGAGCTGATAAAAGATTACGACTGTGAGATTCTCTATCATCCAGGGAAGGCCAACGTAGTGGCCGATGCTCTAAGTCGAAAAGCATACTGCAAGGCATACTGCTATGCCTTGACTCCCACAATACTGACGTCCACTATCATAGATGATGTTAGGGCTGCTCAGTTACATGCCCTAAAAGAAGAGAATGTTAAAGACGAAGATATCAGAATTCAGTTGCCATTAATGCAAAATGATGGAACTGGACTAAAGGGTGTGTATGGCAGAGTGTGGGTTCCCAAGTTCGGGAACATGAGAGATGTAATTCTCGAGGAGGCTCATCAATCTAAATTCTCAATTCATCCTGGTAGCACAAAAATGTACAACGACCTGAAGGCCGACTTCTGGTGGCCAGGATTGAAAAGAGATGTCGGTCAGTATGTTGAAAGGTGCAGAACATGTCGTCTAGTCAAAGCAGAACATCAACAGCCCTATGGTAGTATGCAACCTCTTCCTATCCCGGAATGGAAGTGGGATCATATCACTATGGACTTTATAACGAAGCTGCCCAAGACGCGTCGTCAACATGATGCCATTTGGGTCATTGTTGATCGATTAACAAAATCTGCTGACTTCATTCCCATTCGGGAAACCTATTCACTGGACCGTCTTGCCCAGATCTACGTTAACGAAATTGTCATTAGGCATGGTGTACCTAAGTCTATTGTCTCTGACCGAGATAGTAGATTCACTTCCAATTTCTGGGCTGCTTTACAAAACCGTCTTGGTACTCGTATCGCAATGAGTACTGCCTATAGACCCCAATCTGATGGTCAAAGTGAAAGAACAATCTTAACTCTCGAAGACATGCTCAGAGCGTGTGTCATGGATTTAGGTGGTAACTGGGACGATCACCTCCCATTGGTTGAATTCTCCTACAACAATAGTTAGCATTCCACTATCAAGATGGCACCGTTCGAGTTCCTGTATGGCAGAAAGTGTAGGACTCCAACTTGTTGGAGGGAAACAGGAGAAACTCCAATAGCTGGTCCTGCTTTGCTGCAAGAGACCAATGAAAAGATCCAACTCATTCGGCAATACATGAAAACGGCACAAGATCGACAAAAAATTATCATGATCGCCGACACAAAGCAATAGAGTTTCAGAAGGACGATTGGGTATAATTAAAGGTTTCCCCAATGAAAGGAGTCACAAGATTCGTAAAGCGAGGAAAACTATCGCCTCGATTCATAGGACCCTTCAAAATACTAGAAAGAGTTGGAAATCAGTCCTATCATTTGGACTTGCCGGAAGAATTATCAGGTGTTCACCCGGTATTTCACGTTGGGTACTTAAGGAAGAGTCTGGTGCCCGAGAGGGAACCATGGACTGATCACTCGGACATTAAGGTTGACGAACGGCTAAGGTTCGTTGATGAACCGGAGTGCATTTTGGAGACAAAAGTCAAAAAGCTACGGAACAAAGAGATCAGGATGGTGCTGGTCAAGTGGAAGCATCATCGGGGAGCTAATCACACTTGGGAATCGGAAGAAGACATGAAGACTAAGTACCCAAGTTTGTTTAGCGCAGCATGACTTCGCGGACGAAGTATAGGCGTGGTGGAGCCCATGCTGTAACATCCCAATTTTCAATTATGTGTAATTTACAATTATTAAGACTCAATTATTTGTATTAATGAAATGTTATGTCAATTTAAGTTATTTTGATCATTATATCAGTTAAATATGAAAATACGAAGTTGAGGGGTGTGTTATGCAAATAAGTTAAAATACAAATAAAAGGGATGAAAAACCCTTCATTTCATCAAATCCACTCTCACTCTACTCTCTCTCTCTAACCGGCTCTCTCTCTTTACTCTCTTCCTCTCGGCTTTACTCCAAGAAACACACAAGAATCAACGATTTCAAGTGCAAAATTTGGAAACAAGTAGCAATTAAGGAACTATAGCAACTGCAAGTATCAAATCAAGGTAACAATCTCCCTATATTACGGATTTTTGAAGTTTTTGAGTTGGTTTTTATGTGAACCGATTTCTAAGATTCAAGATGCAAATGTTAATGCATGTCATATATTATGATAGATTATCTGAATTCGAGCATGTATGTTGTTGTATACAAAAATTCAGAATCAGATTCGAAGTCTAAGTGTGATTTTGGAATTAAGTGTGTGTTTTAGTGTGTGTGTTCTTCGAAGTTTAAAGAAAAATGGACACAAATCGGATATTTTGGTACATAAGTGTTGGGTTCTAAGTTGGAATAGTTTATTTAAGTACATATCTGCAATTTTATATACAAAAACATGTAAAATGGTCAAAAATGCAAATCTGGAAAATCTGGAAAATTTTACTAAGTATGAACTCGGTTCGGACCTATATCCGAATTCGGACCTCTCCCCAATTCGGATCGATAGTGATTTCGGACCATAGGAACTTCGGACCACATACCCATTTCGGATCTTGTCCTAATCCGGACCACCCCCCCATTTCGGTCATGTCCCAATTTCGGACCATGCTCAATACGGATTACACACATTTCGGACCACAGTCTATTTCGGACCAACACCTAATTCGGACCATCCGGACTTCGGACCATCCGAATTCGGATGTGGTCCGAATTCAGTAAGAAATTCATTTAAGTACAGAAATTTAGTTTTAAGCAATTACTGACATTACATCACTATTACACCTACTTTACAGATCATTGTGGTGTTATCAAAACACACATTGATTCAGGATCAAGTCACACTAAACCAATCACTGTGAGTTGCAGATTATCATTCGAACATTTATTGTTTTTACATTCATGTTTATACATTCAATGGCATGTTCACGTTGTTCATATACTTCATTTGGCACTCATGAAATGATTTGTTGTTATGATGCACACTCGTACTTGACATGTAACACACATGTAGCTTGCGTTCATTTGAAAGTGCATCTATTTACATCATGCTTGCACTGCATGATCATTACTTCATAATCTGATGCGACCTGGACTGGGGCTGACAGCAGGCCACTGTCGGGGACTGATCATCCCACTCGTATCCCATCAGGTTCGGCACATCCCCGATCAGCATATTGAACTGCCAACCCATGCTTTCACTGCATGGTTTTCACATACACTGAGGCTTACACTGCCGATATTCACATACATGGGGCTTACACTGCCCATGGTTAAGCATTGTTTGTAAAGAAATATTTGTTGTATGCATAATCTGTTATCTCACTAAGCATTTAGCTTACTGTTGACTCACATTGTTTACAGGCAAAGGCAAGAGTGTAGCTGGATCATCTACTTAAGCATATCAAATCAATATCCCGGAGACCTTAGTAGCTATTGGTACTTGAATGTAATAGCTTTGGGCTGGGATTTCTACTTCTAAAACAATTATGTTGATGTAATAGTTAGACTTTTATCACTGTAGACATGTATTCTATTGCTTTAGTGTGGATTTGCTTAATTCTAATTTAAGTATTCAATTTCAATTATCATGATTATTCATTGGGTTGTTTGTCGATCCTGGTGATTGCTCCAATTATATCATTAATTAACAAGGACGTCACAACAAGTCATTTTTACACAACACGTCCAAGGCGAATGTTGGTCTTGTTGTTGCTCGTAGATACTTGTCCGACATTGCTGATGGTTATAAGAACATAAAATTCAGTAGAAACGCATCCAAATTTTTTAAAAGAGATCTGAATCGTTTCATTGGTGTTAGCGATGCTCTAATGGTGGCCGACCGCTTGATAAGTAAATCAGAAGATGTTACAAACTTCTCGTGTGAGTCAAAATGCAATAGTGATGGTGAGTTAGTATGCTTGTTTTGGGCCAACGAAAGCATGAAAATGAACTACAAGACATTTGAGGATGTTGTCCCTGTTGACGCTACATACTCTGCAAACAAGTTTATGTTTGATTGGAGTATACATAGTTTTTTATAATTCTTATTCTAAGTTTTAGATAGTAGTTTTAATCGTAGTTTATTTTTCCCATGGTGTCTCAACAATCTATGTAAATTTAGATACTTGTTTGAAGTTTTTTTTTCTCAGACGTTTTATTCTATGTTCTATCTATGTAGATTATTTTGTATTCTACGTAGTTTTTTTATAGATTGTCTGTAATCTATATAGATTTTATGTTATCTATATAGATTCTGTAGAGTAGCATATGTGTTATCTGGTTTTTGTTTTTCTCTATTTAGTTATTTGATTTGTTGTCTCATTTATTATATACATGATGGTGTTTGTGTCATTCACTAGGATTGATAATCACAAGAAATGTGTGACATTCGGAGCGGGTTTAATAGCAATTGAATCAATAGAGTGATATGGGTGGTTGTTTGATGCATTTGTTCGTAATGTGGGCATGAACCAAACCTCATTGTTACTGACCAAGATGCTTCAGTCAAGCAAGCAGTAGCAAATGTCTCCAGCACCGCCAAACACCGTCTGTGCATGTGGCATATAACTCAAAAGTTGCGCATAAGGTTTTTAAATTTCATTTATTATCGTATTTTCCTTTCACTGTCAAGTCATTTGGGGTATTTTTTTTTCATATATATAAACCACATATCCTTGAATGAATGCATGTTTGCTACGATCTCTTAAACGACCGTGATTTTCGTATGAGGTTTAACGATCTAGGGTTAAGGTCGTACAATAGCAACCTACTTTTGAAAATGTATCGATATGGTACGTCTACTTTTTTAATTGTCTATATGGTACGTGTACTTCAATTTTTTGTATCGATATGGTCATTCTACATAATAGAGCCCGATTTTTACATACGAAACAGGGTTCTAATGGTATGAAAAAACAGGGGTCTATTACAAATATGGTCATATCGATATGAAAAATTAAAGTACAGGTACCATATCGACATTTAAAAAAGTAGACGTACCATATTGATAAAATTTCAAAAGTATGTTACTATTGTATAGTTTTACCCCAACGATCTAATGTGGTCTCGTAACATGGAAGTCGATGAGTTTAAAAGAAAATGGAATTCATTCATAGAAGACTACGATTTATCAGACGACAGGTGGTTTAACGACATTCACAAGAACCGCGAGTTATGCATTCCAGCGTATTTTCTTGATGTACCGATGAATGGGTTAATGAGAACATCTCTATCAGAAAGTGAGAATGCATTCTTCAAAGTTTGCAAAAACTACAAATCTACTTTAGTTGAGTTCATGATGCGATTCGAATGTGCCATAGAATAACAGAGAAGTACTCAATTTGATATGGATGTAGAAAATGACACAGGGAGTGAAAAAATGAAGACTCATCTTATGATTGAGAGTCACGCACACGACGTAAACTCTCATTCGATTTTCAAGTATGTCCAGGATGAAATATTCTCGGGCTTAACAGCATGTGCCCAGATCGCAACATCATGTGATAAATCAATGGAGGTGACGATAATAAAGGATAAAGCTGCTGCAGGGCATCAAAAAAAGGATTTCAAGGTTTGTTACCCTAAAATACATCTTATTTGAATTTTTTTCATATATTGGACATACTCTCTAAATATATTATATAAATTCTACGTAATATCTACGTAGAATATATAGATGTTAAGTCATGCAGTTACTCTATGTAGAATGTGAACATACTCTACGTAACATCTACGTAGAATACATAGATGTTCACATACTCTACGTAACATCTACTTTAAATACATTGATGTTAAGTCAGAGCAGTAACTCTATGTTGAATGTTCACATACTCTACATTGTAGCCCGGTATTCTATATAGATTCTCAATATTCTACATCTTCTTACGCCATCTTTTAAATCATTTGTTGTAATGCAGGTTGTAAAAGATTCCATCATGGACACCATTGATTGTGATTGTCGGATGTTTGATCGGATTGAGTTGCTTTGGATACACATTTTTTGTGTTCTGAACGTATATGACGTCGAAGAGATTTCTCGTAATTACATTATGCACCGTTGGTCCAAAGAGGCTACATATTTCAATCGTATACGCAAAGATATTGTTGAAACGAGTAATATAAGTAAGGGGAAGCATATGAGTTTCTGATTTACAACAGGAACGTTGTTTTATGTCTACACGATTCTTCAGAGAAGATTTGTGTACTTTTTGAAATGTTCAAGAAAAACGTAGGGGAGGTTGATGGGCAATGCATGGCTAGCTATAACAATGACGAAATATTTGAGAGAATTCTGGGATCAAGACCACCCGAAAACCTTGCAAAGAGGGAATGTGGTCAGTTACCAAAATACCCTTGAAATCATATTAACCTACCTATTACAATATTACTCACACGGTCGCTGCCTCCTTCTGCTTCACTGCCTCCATCAGTCGGTCGCTCCATCAGTCCATCGTATCCTTCCTTCTCCGGCGGCGACGACCATTTCTTCTCCGGCGGCGGCAACGGCGGCTATTTCTTCTCCGGCGACGGCGACTATTCCTTCTCCGACGGTGAGTTTCTTCTCATATCTTGATTTGTTCTTCCTTCTCCGTTCGATCTGATTGGTGTTGGAGGAGGTGGGTCAAACGCAGTTGATCGTATGAATGAAATGAAGGGTGTCGAGTTTTGGATTGTCAACACTGATGTTCAAGCTATGAGAATGTCACTTGTTTTCCCCAATCAATGATTGCATATAGGTCAAGAGTTGACTAGGGGACTTGGTGTCAGTGGTATGAATGCTGCTAAAGAAAGCAATCAATCGAAGAATCTCTTCATGGTTCAGACATGGTTTTTGTCACTGTAAGTTCTTTAATTTTTATCTAAAGCTACATGACTTCACTTATTTATCATGTTCCCATTGTTCCATAAATCTCCCAGCCATTCAATCTGCTCCACACCATTTTACCTCAAGATTGAAGTGATACTCTCTGTCATGGAATCTTAAACATTTTGAGTTGGGATGTTCATTGGGATTATTAGAACTTTATTATGGTTGAAAGTATGTTGTTTTTTGGGATGATTTGTACTTAACATTTTCAGTTTGGATATTGAAGTTTATTTGATTTTTATCATGTTTTATAATATATTGATGTGTATAATATGCTTGTTTATAAATAAGATAAAAAAAGTTAATTAATATTTATAAAAAAATTATTTAAAATGATAATTTTATTCATATATATTATTTATAACAAAAATTATATGTAAAAATTATAAAACAGACAAAAACTAAACAAACAATCAATTATAAAACAGAAGGGTATTCAGTCTTTTGACATTATTTAAATCCAATTCTGCTGACAGATATATGAACCAAACAGGATAAGGAATTGGATTCCATTTCCTTCTCCTGCCAACCAAACATCCATCGGATTCTAATTCAAATTCCTGACAGATTCCAATTCCTTGTCAGATTCCAATTCCCTCAGAAACATTCTGCGAACCAAACGTCCCCTAAGTATTCATGTTCTAACTGGGATTCACAACAAAGGATGCGGGACAAACAAAAGATTAATCGGGTTAAGTCAGAAAATGGTAGTCGAGAGCCACAAACGCACTCGTTTATGTAGGACTTGTAACAGTCAAATATATCACGATTCTCGTAACTGCCCGCTCAAAGGGAAATGAGCTGAGACGTTTGGGTAGTTTTTGCAAGTACTTCCACGTCTTTTTTCTGTAGTACCTTTTGACGTTATCCGGAGTCAATCTTTTACGTTTTTCTCCCTGTTTTTTCTTACCTTTTGATTTTTTTTCATCTAAACGAGGTTGTTTGCTTTTTGAAGCAAGTTTGTCAACAATGGCCTCCAAAAATCTATATGTAATCTTAAAATTCTTTATCTGTACGCTTCCTTTTACGGTCTTTCCTCTTCTTAGCTTTCGATGGTTTCTCTGTTTACCATACATATTTCAACATATAGATACTACTCGTCAAAAAAAAAAATTCAACATATACATAGAATGCATTGTAATGCTAATTATTCTACATAATTTAATGATATTCTACATAGATTTTTCAACATCTAGATACTCTAGGTCAAAAATATTTTTCAACATATACCCTACAACATCTGTACTGTAACTTAGTTTGTTCTACATAGATTCATGTTATATTTTCAAAATTCTATGTACAATAACAACAGAAAGCACTGCAAAAGCTATTTGTTCTGCTTAGATTCCTCATATCGTTGAGTCGGTTGTATCACTCTCTTCCGAGGTCTCAGATTTCTCTTTTTTCTGCAGTCTTTTAGCAATTTTCTTTAAATCCTCCCTTTTCATTTTCTTTAATGATACAGAAGATGACTCGTCGGATTCAGTTTCTTCTTCTGGGGAGTCATACTTCACTTGCATTCCCTTCTTTACCTTATGCTTTTTCTTTAAATCTTGTTTTTTTATCCTCAGTAAGTTATGTTTTATATGAATTAACAATACATGTCATAGAACACATTGGAGAATAATATATATGCAAAATCTATCAAAATCATCCATATATCTAATTCACAGAATGCCTTTATAACATATAACATTCTATGTACATTATACATAGAATGCCCCTGTAGCATATAACATTCTACGTATCTTTACTTCAATTATCCAAAAAGCAATAATAATTCTATATAGATTATTCAAAACCCAAATTATATGAATTGAAGAAAATCTTAAGCATCTAATATTAATTTTTTATTCTAATGCTTCTTCGCCCCACTCTATGTATAAATATGATTCATATATCAATGATATATACCCAAATGCATTCTATGAACCCGCCAATATTCAAATCATTTTGTGATTCTACATAGAATGTCTTGTAGAATACAGGGTCATACGTAGATCATCATTATTCACCATGAAACATTAATTAATCTACAAAGTCTAACCCAAATAATAAGCTAAAGTACAACAATCTACATGTTAAAACTGATTTTAATCTCACCTAACCACAATAATAAGCAAAAATACACCAATCTACGTAGAATAGGTTATAATTTGTATAGATAAATCATAATTTCTCCATAGAAATATGTCTTCTTTAATACTCTCACAACGACTATATAAACAAACCCTAAAATTTAGGGTTTATGGATATACATTTTAGAAAATACAAACACCCAAAATGTCTTTTTGAGGGTCGTCTATCTACCGTAGAATGAACGTAGAAGAGAATCGAGGAGGGAAATTATTGTTGGAAGCGTGTGTGCAGAGCCTTAATTGAATCGACGGTTTTTCAAAAATGGTTTTACCCTTCTCCACCTTTTTTTCTAATTACCAGACCCCTTGATAGTTTATTAATTACAAATATGTCATCCAAGATATCAGCCCTTGATTCTATTAATCTAAAGGCCATAAAAGGTTCTTAAGTTCTCACAATATTTATGGTTCTCAATAGAACCCTTCCATGTATATATATATATATATATCTGTGTGTGTGTGTGCGCGCGACGCGTGTGTTTAAAAATAAAAAACTTACAAAAATATTTAAAAAATTAACTACTATTCTCGTATATTTTAAAAAAATAGATAAATAATATTTATGACAAATTAATTATATTTCTCTTGTATTTTATTTATAGGAATTAGTATTTATATTGTTTTAATTTTAAGTTTACATACATTTAATGTAAACAATTATTTATTAAAAATTATCCACGTATCAACGTGGATTCATAAACTAGGTAATATATATAATAAACGAGTCGATCCCGAGGCGAGCTCGAGCTTGTATAATCATTCACGAACCGAGCTTGAGTTTTACATACAGAGCTCGAATCGAGCTCAAGCATTAACGGGGTCAGGCTCGGCTCGTTTACACCCCTATTTGTTATCATCCTAGAAATAATTTCTTTTTCAAATTTCAACATACACACATACAATAAATCTATTGAGAATGTACTAAGTTTTAATAAACAATAAAAAGAAATAATAATTTGACTTCAACAATAAAAGCTCAAGTCTCCATGAGCTACCTTTTTTTTTTAAAATAAATTTATATTTTAGTCCCAAGACAGCAAAATCCAACAAGGACCATTTTGATTTGTTTTTATTTTATTTTATTTACTATTTACTTATACATTTATTTTTCTTTACAAAAAGCATTCAATGGTCTGCCAATTTTTAGTTGTACTTTTGGCTTTTGCAATTATACCATGGTTATACTTATTCCTCTCTCTACCTGTACTTTTCTCTTCAATATTACATTCTATCTAACATTTTTAATCCAAAATTGGCATAATTAAGTGCATATGAGAAGACCCTTTGTGGGTTTTTGCTTGAATTTAAGTTAGTTTGGCATTAAAAATTTATTAACTGTGTGAAATGTCAACTACCTTCTATTCAAGCATTGAATAAACATTTTGTATATTTAAATTCATTCTTTCTAATCGTTGTATGTAGTTGCAACAACGGTTTCGTTATCTCGTACACACATACGAAATCGAATGAACATGAAGGTCGAACAACAACAACGACGACGACTTATATCAATTGTAAATCTCTTTTTTGAAAGAGATATTTGTACAAAAAAACTCTTAAGTTGAACAATTTTTACGAATTAAACCCTTAATCATTTTTCATTGTATAAAAAGCCACCAACCGGTCAAATCTTATGGAAATAAGATATTACTGGTTGAAAGTTACAAGTCACTAGTGACCACCAAAATTTTGCCTAAAAAGTAAATTCCAACAAAACAATACAGATTTGAACAAATAAATCGACAAGAAATGTTGATTTGGATTATAAAATATAGACAACTGAGTTCGATGCAAAGAAAGTACGTTAGAGACGAATGGTTGATCAGCAGATTGCAATCGGTTAATTAGGTTGAAAGTCATTAAAAAAACTTATCTTGATAAGTTTTAGTTGGTTGAAATTTTAATCATAAAAATAATTCAACTTAAAGTTTTTTTTATGCAAATTTCTCTTTTAGAAACTAACATTACAAATGATCCAATGAGATATATACAATTAGGTCATCCCTAGGTCTTATTTATAGCGAAAATATCTTTATCCTATACAATATCCTTGAGTTTTTTACAACATAGTATTTTGAAATTTTATTTTCCAAATCATTTTATTTTTTAGTTTATTTACCAAAGAATGGTAATTTAGTAAAATATCATTTATTATCCTTGTCATCTTTCCATATTTATTTTCTTTTTTCAACTTTATTATTTAAAAAATATATAAATTACACATGGTCCCTACAAATACTTGATTTAATCGAGTTTAAACAATTTCAATTTAGTTTTTTCTAAATTTGTTTTACTTTTAATTATTTTTCCTTTTCTCAGCCCGTTTAACTTTATTTAATCTTTTATATTTTTAATACATACATATTATTAAAAATTATAATTTATCATAATATATACATATAGTTCTCGTTACTTAATATGATTAAATTTAGTTTATCATTAACTGAAATATATTAAGTTTATATATTTTATCAGACAAAATTATATATTTCATTAAAACAGTAAATATATATATTTTGGTTATTAATTATGATAAAATCAACATGAACACATAAACATTTAAATTTATATACTCCTAATCCAAATTTAAATTCCATACTTGTATATATGATTATATGTGTGTGTATGTTTACTTTTTATTTATTTTCTACCATGCATGAGTCTCTAACCTAGACTACCTGGTGATTAAATATAAGTTATTATTATTATTATTATTATTATTATTATTATTATTATTATTATTATTATTATTTATATATATAACTCTTTTTAAATTATATTTATGTTTGTCAAACTCTCAGAATATGTGAAAAACGAAAAAAAGTTATTATGATTTAGAGCATTTTGATGTTTCTAAGTTCTAAACATGAATAGAGGAATGAGGATTGTTTTTTGTTTTTAATGAAACGAGCAAAAATGACGGTAAAAATTAATCAAATTAAATTATTATAAGTACAGTTTGTGTAAGTTATTATTATTTTTTTTTTAATGTAAAAGTTTAAAAAAAGAATGGGGAGAGAAAATAAATAATAAATCAGTATTTATGAAAATTACCATGTTTTGGTAAATAAATTAAAAAATTTAATGATTTTAAAAATAAAATATCAAACTATTATGTTTTTGTAATAAACTCCAAATTGTTTTAGATCATATCTAAAACAATCTTATCCAAGTTTAAATATGTATGTCTCTAATCACTATGTTCTGTTTACCATTTATATTTTTTTTAAATAGCAGAGAAATGAACTTATAAATTTGTTGGAGAAAAAATTAAAAGCATTCGATTCCTCCTTCAAAGGGATTTGGTGATCTGGGGGTGATTTGGGAGTAGGGCGGCAAACGAAAAACAGTTTTCGAACTGTACGTTTATGTTCGTTCATTAATTAAACGAACCAACATGGCAACATGAACACAATTTATTGTTCGTTTAATTAAATGATCGAATATTGACATAGTCTTCATTCGTTCATTTATGTTCGTGAATGTTCGGTTATATTCATTCATTTATGTTTGGTCCTTTATTTATAATAATTTCTAACAGATTTATTATTATTATTACGTTTATATATTTAATTATTAATATAAATTCAAAAATTAAACTTCAAACTCTAACATCAATGTGATTGGTGACATTGAATGAAGATAAAAAAATTCAAACGCCACTTGCTTGAAGGATATTGTAACATCCTCGGATTTATTTTATTGTATTTTGGTTAATTAAGTGGAAAAATATATATTTAAGCTGAAATTTGAGCGATTATTATGTATTTTGGATATTTAGAAAGTTTGTTGCTATTTTAAGAAAATTGAACTCAGAATCATTGTTATGGAGTATTAAGAAATTTAAAAGTTATTAATGATGATTTTTAGAATAAATCAGTATTTTATGGAACCGGTTAAGTTGAGGGGTGAAATGTGCAAAAATGATGAAAGTGGAATAAATAAGGCAAAAGACTTCATTTTCATTATTCCTCTCTCTCTCACTACACACTCTCTCTAAGTATTTCTCTCTACATCTCTCTAAGATATCTCACAAACCGACCGTCCGATTATCGAGAATTATACGTTAACGGAAAGATCTCGAGGAGTACTACAACAATCTGCAAACGGATTTCTGATTTCATACGAATTGAGGTAAGAATCGACTCTTTTAAGTTTATAGTTTCGGTTTTGAAGTAAACTAGAATTCGAATCTGTCATTTTATGTAAATTGGAGCTTGTTTTGCTTGAAATATTGCTAGGATGTGATAGTATATGCATAATAGAATCGAATCTAGGTATGATACTTGTCATATTCATGATTTTTGACTTAGAAATGAATGAATTAAGCTGAAATGATGAACAGACTCGAATATGCCAAGAACAGAGTCGAAATGCAAGAACAAACTCGATTTTGGTACTAGATTCGAGTGTGTTTTCGAATCTATCACTAGATTCGAAGGGGGTGTTTCGAATCTGCCCCTAAATTCGAAACATGGTTCGAATCTACCATGGGGGTTCGAATCTATCATCATATTTGATGGTGGGTTCGAATCTAACCCCTTAAATTCGAGTTTAATGCCTAAAATTGAGATATCTACTCTCTAAACTCGTGTATTTTGAATGAAACTCATAAACAACACATAAAATGTCAAGGGTTACTCAAAGGACAATATATGAACATGAGATAAGCTCAAAATTAATTATGGTATGAATTTAGACATGGACCCGAAATGGGGAAAAATATTGCAAAACTTACGAAACTTGATTTTATGGATTTAAACGGTTATTGATACAAGGTATTGTTGTAATTAATATAACAGGTCCCTTGTGGTGTTGTTTAACCCACAGTGGGGTACTTGGTGGATCCGGTTGAAAGCCCGAGGAGAAATAAAATTTGGTTAAAAGTTTAATTACGCACCCACTGTGAGTACATATGATTTCACATGTTTATATCTGCTTTATGATTGCTTTTGCTTACTGAGACATGTTGCTTCATTTTTCGTTTGGAATTCTACTAACTTGCGTAGATTTAGATGCACATTCTTATTTGATGCATGTCCGTTCGTTTGTTGTGCATCTACGATGGACCGGTGGGTCGCATCTGTTACTCTGATGTTACTGCTCTATATGACGCTGGAGCTGATCCCTCCAGGTCCGGTAGGCAGTATGTCATCCCCGATGTTATGTCTGTCTCAGTTAGTATGTTTTAAAGGCCGAGCTTTGGGCTCGTAAGAGCGACGGCTCATGTGTGGTCGTACTTTGTGTACGTGGAGAGTGCACGACGTGTGTCGTCGGTGCTACTCTTGTGGGCATCATAAGGATTTATAAAATGTGTTAATCTGTGTATTCACTAAGCATTCGCTTACCCCTCAGTTGTCTTCATTTTTACAGGAAAGGGTAAATCAGCTGCCAGACCTTCTAGTTAGGTCATTTGGGAAGATTTGGAAGACTTGGTACTATTTAATCGGTAATTATGTTATGAGAAAATGTTGTAATATATATTCTGGATGATTGTAATAATTGTAATGGGTGTGTAGACTTAGACTTGGTACCTTATAGCACTGTAGGGTGTTTGACACTATTGCACTACTTTATTTATGTATTTAATGCTTCCGCACTTAATTTAGGATTATCAGATCATTATGTATTTGTATGTTGGTGATTAAATCCTGGGTGTTTTGTAATTGGTGGTTGTTGTGGCAAGGGTGTCACAGATATTTAGTAGGGGTGTGCATGGTTTGGTTCGATAGTACTAAAAACGTGAACCGTATTTTCGGGTTTGGTTACCATTAGAATGCGGTTACCTACGGTTCGGTTCACGGTTACCCGCTATATATACTTTAAAATAAATGGAAATTAAAAATACACCTTCTTAAAACGTATATTCTCTTTAAATAAGAAGTTATAGTAAGTTATTTGGTTAGAAATCTCATAAGTTACACTAAATTTATTTAATAAAACAATTTTTATAAAAAAAAAAAACTTCATTTGAAAAGCTAGTATTTAATCTTGAGTTAATTGCATAGATGGTCTTTTAACTATCCTCAAATTGCAAAAAGTTGCAATTTGGTTGTTATATGTATCGAAAAGTTGCAATTAATGTCATTTCTAACAGAATCCGTTAAATATCTCTGTTAAGTCAAGGGCATTTTAGTCTTTTTTAAGTATAAAGGACCTTTTTTTACAATTTTATTTATTATTTGCATTATTATTATTATTATTATTATTATTATCATCATCATCTACAAACAATATAAATTATTTGTTGATCCAAAACCTTATCTTTAGTCATCTAGACCCTCGAAACACATAAACCTTAGACATATTAGCATATCCTAATTCATGAACATGAACCTGCGTCCCTAAAGAAATAAACCCTACCAACGCATTCTCGGCCAGAATTTGAGCGCTTGTAACGCAGATCTCGCAAAGGCTAATTCCTCCTCAATCATACACGTATCAAGCACGAACACATACACAGGTGGAGGAAGAAAGTGATGAATATCGGAATTGGGGAAAGCGTATTCGATTATGGTGTATTGAGGGTAAAGCTCGACAGGGACGTTGGTTTCGGAGATGCCGGAGAAGTGATTATGGAAGTGGTTGCGTTGGAAACAGAATGGGTAGATCCAGATGAGGGCAAGGAAGTCGACCCGGCAGAAAGGGTTGAGGACAGCGGAGCAGGGTTTGCATCGGAGAGGCGCGTAAAGGTTGGTAGGGATATGTGGGTGAGGGCGGATCGGGGAGATGGAGGCGGCGAAGATGCCTGGAGTTGATATACTCACCGGAGAAGACAACCCCATGGGAGGAATTGCCGGAGAAGATGACTGGAGTTGGTTTACTCACCGGAGAAGACGACCACCGAAGGAATGGCCGGAGAAGATGACTGGAAAGGGGAGGCGACGACGGAGCAGATTAGGAAGGGGCAGGCGGCGACGGAGCAAACCTGATCGTGGTGGTGATTGTCATCGGTGGTGGTGTGATGTGCTGGGGGTGGTTGCTGGGTTGAATGTTGAAGATTAGGTTAATTTTGATCAGATGACCTTGACTTAATAATAATAATAATAATAATAATAATAATAATAATAATAATAATAATAATAATGCAAATAATAAGAAAAATTGCAAAAAAAGTCCTTTATACTTAAAAAGACTAAATGTCATTAACTTAACAAAGATATTTAACGGATTCTGTTAGAAAGGACCTTAATTGCAACTTTTCGGTACATAAAACACCCAAATTGCAACTTTTTTGAAAAAAAAGCGATAACTGCAATTTGGGAATAGTTAAAGGACCATCTATGCAATTAACTCTTTAATCTTTTAAGATGACTAAATGAAATTATATTAGTTTCGGTTTGATTACCTCTTTTGTGGGATTGTTTTCAACCAACATGTTTGTTCGTTTAATAGTTCATTTAATTTTGTTTAACGTTCGCTTATGTTTGATTATCTGTTAAACGAACGGACATAAACGAACAAGAATAAAACTAATTTCTTAACGAAGGAACAGAAACAAAAAAACTCATGTTGGTGTTCATTCATTTGTGTGGCTAATTTAATTGAATGGATATAAACATACCTTTGTTCTTGTTTGTTTACGGCCATATATGGGAGCATGTTGCCTCAAGAAAAAAAGAACATCAAGTGGATGTTCACTAAGGGAGGAAATTATATATGTATACATTTACCGAATGGAGGACGCCAATGAAGGTTTTTCTTTTTTTAATTTAAATTTTTCATAACACTATTATCTTAGCGTTATCTTTTATTTAGCCCTTTTATTTTTATAAATTTTTGTTTAGTCCTATTTTAACATTTATTATTATAATATTTTTATACACTTAAAATTATGATTTTAGTTATACTTATATTTGGAGTTGTCTTTTGAAACTATTATGTTATGTTTAATTGTATGAAAAAAAACTTTATTATTCACATGTATGGACTATGGAGTAAGCCAATGACGTTTTTTCTTTTTCTTTTTGTTTTAAATTTAAAATTTTCATAACACACTCTTATCTTAGCGTTGTCTTTTATTTAACCCTTTTATTTTAATAAATTTTTGTTTGGTTCTATTTTAACATTTATTATTACAACATTTTCTTACACACTTAAAATTATGTTTTAAATTATACTTATGTTTGGAGTTATCTTTTGAAACTATTATGCTATGTTTAATTGTATGAAAAAGACTTTATTATTCAAATGCACGATATAAAAGTCTAATGAAATTGTTTTATAATTAAATTGTAGCTATTTAATATTTAGATTTTTTTATCAAATATGATGATGTATAACATTGAACATTACTATTATACCGTTGACAAACCCTATTCAATGTATTAGAGACATTTATAAATTTATTTGATTTGATCGTAAAACCAACAAACTAAATTGACGATTAAACCTAATCAATGTCAATTTTCAAATTATGGTTATGAATAATTAATTAATTAATTCTGGTTCTGATCCAATTTTATAAGACATTGTTTGTAATTTTAACATTGCAAAATCTAGAATACCAATGATAATAACTAACCAAAGTATCATTTGTCTTGATTCTTGATATCAACTTTCCAATTTCACTATTCGATCCTCATTCAATTGTGTTTTGTTATTTGAATTGTTTGAAAAGTATTTTTGTTCATTTATTTTTATATATATTTTTTGTAATTAATATTTTAGACCCTGCAGCAACACACATGTGTTCAATAACTCGTTTATAATGGATTTCAAACAGAAGTGTTTTTTTAGTGTTTGTTGGTTTTGAGAGCCTGATTAGTGCAATAAAGTCTGAAAACCAAGTTAATATTAAGGTGACGTTTGATTTGTGGAATTAAATTTGAAGGAAATGAAATTTAAAATTGAGTTATAATATGTTTAGTGGTGGTGGATAAAAGATAAGTTTTAGTATTGGATAAAGATGCATCGTGTTTGAAGATATATCCGATGAAGATGCATCGTGTTTGAAGATAAACCCGATGAATCCGATGAAGATACATCACGTTTGAAAATGAATCTGATGATGATGCATTGTGTTTTAAAGAAGGTTTTAGATAATATTTGTTTGATTTTTTTTTCTTTTGACTTTGTTTTAAATTTAGAAATGTATTATTAGCATTTAATGTGTAATTATTTGTTGAAATATTCTATTAAATATAAAATTAAAATTGAGTTGACTAGATATATTATTTTTCCCAAAATACCCTTATGCATACCAAATACGTGCATCACGTGATGCAACAATGATCATTTAATCTAAGGGTTGTGGTCGGTTCTTTTTTAGGTTCTCGATGCATATGGTTCCCCATAGAACCTGACCCTACACACACATATTATTTAATCAGTAGTTTTGATTTAATTAAACTCTAATATCATAATATAATATATATATATCTTAATAATTATCTTTATTATTTAAATCTTATATAATTATCTCTATAATTTTATAGCTATTAAATAATATTTATCTTTTATACATTATCTAATAATATATAAATGACTAGATAATTATTTATAGTTATCTCTATTTATTTGTTTATAATTAGGGTTATTATCGAATAAACCATCCGAACTTATATGATTTTTTCGGTTTAACCATTCAATTTTTTTCCCAACCGATCAAATCACTACATTTTTTTATATTCTATTAGTTTAATCACTATACTTTCAAATTTATTGGTTTAGCCATTCATTTTTGACCGGTAACCTGTTTGACCGGTCAATTGTTGTTATGAATTAGAATTTTTATCAAAAAGACCATTCGAACTTTCATAATTCTTTTTCTTTAACCACTCTATTACTTTTTCGTGATCTAATCTCTAATTTAATTGATATTCAGATTTTTGTAATTTCTATTATTATATTACTCATAACATCAAATGATTAAAATAAACATTAATTTCAAGAAAACTGATTCTCTCTTTTTTATCATCATATTGTTTTTATCAACAACAATGTTTCATTGATCTCTTCTGCTTTTTTATTATCATCATCTTTACTTCATCGGTTCTTCTTTATCATTGTGTTAATCCAAACAAAATCTAATCAATTTGATTCTCTAAGATTTTGTAGTGTTCATCAAGTTTGTTAGGGTTTAAATGTTTTAAATGATCGTTAATAAATAAATTTTATAAATTAAATAGTAATCACTAACGATAGTAATAATATAATTAAATAAATTTTTTAAAAATAAATACTAATAGAAAATTAAAAACTAAAATTTTATTATAAAATTTCATAAGCAATTTTGAAACTTAAATTGGGTTTATTTTTGGTATTTATAAAATCTTGAAAAAACTTAAAAATAAAAATGAATTGATTTTAATTTGATATACTACTGTTATTGATAAAAATATGAAAAGATATGTTTGATTACATTGAATTATCGGTTCTAGGAGTTTTAATTTTTAGTTTAAGAGGATGGTGGTCAAACCAAAAAGATCTTGGAAGTTCGAGTGGTTTTTTCAATGATAAAAAGGTCACGTAATTGAAACGTCACCAAATCACCTGTACAGGTGAAATGGTCAAAACAATAAAAAATGAAAAGTTTAGTGTTTTGATCGGTTGGAAAAAAATTTGAGTTGTTAAACTGAAAAAATCATAAAAGTTCGGATGATTTTTTCGATAATAACCCTTATAATTATCCATCCAATTATCTAATAATAGATGATAATACTAATTCAAATAAATGCATCTTTTATTTAAGATCCAATAATAAATAAAAGACTAGATAATTATTTAATTATCATCTAATGATAATTAAATCACTACAATATCTAATATTGCACTTTTAGTCCCCATACTTTAAGATATAATTAATCACACATTAATTTAATCTCAATGATCATTTCGTGTCATAAACAATATCCAATATTATTTATTCAATCGTTCGATTGCAACTGCTCAGTTGTACTTATCGGTGTGACCCTCAAGTATTTTACGAAATCAGTCATGATGCAGTAGTGATTTCATCTTTACACACCATAAAATAACAAGGGTGATTGAGTGAACATCTTTCCCACTTTTCATCTTTTTGTACACGTCACTGTCACGTCAACTTTTTTCTCTCAACTTCTTCCATCTTTCTACGTTGGAATTATCCATCTTTTTATCTTAACACCATAACCCATTAAATTTATAGAGAGAGAAAGAGGGAAAGAAGAGAGAGAAACCGTTGCGGGGTGGAGAAGCCGGGGCGGAAGATTTTTGCTCGAAGTCAAAATAAGAGGGGTAATGTAGCCGTTTTGGGGTGCTGAGGTGGAGGGCCTCCCCACTGGACGGTCTTAGGGAGTTTTCAAGCCACTCTTATTTTAGACATATAATTATTTTTTCATGGGACTATGTCAGGGTTTGTAGAGAAATTTAAAAACCAAAATCAACAATGTGCTTATAGTTTTTATTTTTTTTAAAATGAATTTTTTGCCCGATAAAATATTAGGATCAAAGAAACGAACCAAAACCATGTTGATGATTTCTTTCAATGTATTACATTTCTTTATGTTAAATAATTTTTCTCGCGTGTATTAGAACTCTTTCCAAGTTTGATTTCTATATTCTCTATATTTTTAATAAATCCATTCTCTCTCTCTCTCTCTCTCTAAGGTTTGATGAATGACGAGGCTCCATATTGGCATTAACCTTATAGGATTACATGAAGTACGTAGGGGTGTGCAATGCGTAAAATATTTAAAGTCGAAATTAAAAACTTTATCAATTCTAACTTTTGCATACACTAGTTGGCAAAATAGCCATAAATAGGAATATCTTGTTTTAAACTTCTTACTAATATAATATTCAAAGATTTCTCCATTCAGATGATAAGTAGAACATTTTTTTAGTACTAAAATCAAATTCCAATACCAAATGTGTTTAACACCTAAAGCAAATGCTAAACCTAAAAAATAAAAATCAAAACCAAACAATTTCAATTATGAAAAAATCGTTGCCTTTCAAAAAAAAAAAGAAAAAAACTACTCGTACGATGATAAGAAGATATATATGAAGGGGTTGACGGTTGGAGGGTTTCAAAAGAAACAAGGATGAAGGAATGTCATGCGGTGCGAGATGAAAAGAGTTTAGATATGTCTTATAAAAATAGATGTTAGATGATAATATGACTGGATTGACATCAAAGATGTTACGTCAACAAAAGTTGACAAATCATTTCTATATGACCTTGTTACATATTATGCTATTAGCATTTTTATTAAATAAGAAACATACAAGTTCAAAGATAAAATAAAATAAATTTTATATATATATATATATATATATATATATATATATATATATATATATATATATATATATATAATATAATAGACCCTTAATAGTTAATACTATATCTTATATTTTACACCTTGATTTGCAATATATAATCCACCAAACACCCATAAGGCCATGCATGTATAATAGGATATTTGAACAATATAGTAGGTTAGATTAGATTTTTCAAATAATAATTAATTATATATTATTTGGTAAAATAATAATTAAAGGCCAAAATAGGGTAGAAAGAGAAGAGGTTAGATGGTGGAGGTGTGAATGGATTACAAGATATAGGGGGCATGTGAAAGAGGTGAGGAAGAAACAAGAAACAAAAGTGGTGGTCTCATCGGCACGCATTGGGAGACGTAATTTAATTTTGTATTTATTACATTAAATAGCAATATAATTTTTCTATTTATTATAAGTTATTATACTTAGCATCGATCCTAAATATCTTTAAAAATGTCAATTTATTGATAAAAATAATCATGGAATACCTATAATTACCAAACTAAAATGGGTTTAAAAGACAATATATTACAAGACAAAATGAAAAGTAGATTATAACATTTAATGATGATATATAAATCTTTTTTATTTTCTCTCTTTCTTTGGGAAACTACTATGAGCCTAGCGACTTTTGTGTGTGTCTATCTCTCTTTCTTGGGTTATTTCATAAATTAAAAGATTATTACCCAATTTTAATATTTGTATTTCTAAATTCTAATCCAACCACACCACCCTTCTCTCCCCTTCAATTAATTTCACACAATTTCGTCTTTAATTTCTCTCTCATTCTCTCATCTCTCAAAAACCTCTCTTCTTCGCTCTTCTTTCTTTAAAAAAGACTCTCTCTTTGCTTAAACAATCAGAAAAATCCAATTGATTCATTCATTGATTGATTCTTCGTCCTTTACGATACCCAAATTGCATCAAAGGTTGAGTCTTTTTTGATCGTCATCTCTTACAACAACCGTTTCAAGATCTTCTTTACATTAGATCCATCGCCTCTAACTTCAATCTTTTTTCAGGTATGTTTTTGGATACATCTTCTATTGATCCTTCTTTACAATACCCAATTTCTCACTTTCTTGTTCTTCCCCCAGAAATTTCACAAATTTTGAGGAAAATCTATTCCTTGTTCTTGGTTTTTGGTTTAGATGATGATGGGTTTTACCAGAAAAGATTTCATTTTTGGTTTTTTTATAGTTACCCTTTATTTGTTGTTGGATTTATGTCCTATTGTTTGAATCTTTTTCATATGTTCTTGCTTGTATGACTGTTTCACCAATAATATGATAGTGTTCTTGAAACAAATCTTTTAAAGTTTTTATCTTTATGTATTGATTGTTGATTAGAGATAGATCCATTGCTTTTGATGCATGTTGAATTTAAGCTTTCAAGATTATGGTGTTTGCTGTTTATTTGGAAGTTTTGATATGTTTCCACCTAATTTAGGTTTAGAAGATTTGACTTTGCTACACATGGTTTGGTTGACTTGGTACATTTACAAGTGTAGATTGTGAAACCCTATGAATTGATTAGTTTCTTCTTTAAAAAAGTGATAATTTACTTCTTTACTTGCAACAATAAGTTTGGAAACACATAGGTTAGGTTTTTGCCATTGCATTTTATCTAAAAAAGTTGAAATCTTTAGATGGACTAAAAATCTTCCAAACGATTCCGTTATGTTTTTTGTTTGAGTTTAAAGGTTTATCATTTATGTGTGTTGATATCTGGTTGTATAATGAGTTTGATACCATCTTCCATAAAACTGATTATCGAATTACGTTAGTAGGAAGTGTTAATTGCCTTTTTATGATGCTGATGTTTAATGTTGTGACATAATGATTCTTATAAATCTCAGGGCTTTTAAAGAACTCGTGCTAAACGATTCGTTTTTGAAAAATAGTTTGTAATCCTACTAATGCAAGGACAAAAGGGTGTTATTGGTTCTTTACCGGAAAGTTTAGCCTTGGAACATGGCTCGGGTTCAAGTGATTCGGGTGTCGTAGAACAACAAATTTGTTGGAACAATTACATGCAAAACCCTGTAGCGAATACAAATCAAGAAAACCAAAGTGTAAGTATGTGGAGTATGGGTGAGTCCAGTTCAAGTAGTTTGCCTAACCAGGCAAATCAGAACTGGACTGACCCAAAAACAGAACATGAGTGGCCGTTGTTGAAAGCGTGCCCTGAACCACTTCAACTTCAACCACCGT
The DNA here is from genome assembly GCA_020465985.1 of Centrapalus pauciflorus. Classification (NCBI taxonomy): domain Eukaryota; kingdom Viridiplantae; phylum Streptophyta; class Magnoliopsida; order Asterales; family Asteraceae; genus Centrapalus; species Centrapalus pauciflorus. The sequence goes on along the minus strand of JAANYP010003392.1, from coordinate 193,316 downwards.
CGTCTACAAGTATGCTTTCTTTCGGTGATGTTAATAGGAACATTACCCGTAATCATGCTAATAATGGTCATCATGGTCCATTGTTCACACAGAGTTCTCGACCCGAATCTGTTCCTAATAATGTGAATACTTCTACTTTCATTGGCCTTAAGCCCTCGAATTATGCAGGGTCAATCGCTGGTAGTTCTTCTTCTGAACCTTTTGAACTTGAGGGTCGACAATTGCCTTGTAAACGAAAAGCAGTAGAATTAAGTGTCGGTCAATCGTCATCTGGGATTGGAAGTTCCAATGTGTTTGAAAGACCTCCTACGAATAGTTTAATGCCTTCCGATCCGATTATTCCTAGACTTGGATTAGGTGTTAATGGAGATTCGTCTGATAACAATCATAATGTCGGAAACACTCATAGAAATGTTCGAATAAGGATTAATACTTCTCGCCAGCAAGACCCGTTACCCGCTAGTGTTACTGCTGGTAATACTAACGGTCAATCAAATGTTTCTGCACCGTATCCTTCTTTGAGACTTAACCCTGTAGATTTACGATCACCGCCTATACCAATGACAACGGAGAATTTATCGAGTAACGAAGGTCAACCGATATTAAGACTCCCGACATTGAGAAGAAATTTGAATTTACCGTCTAGGTGGAATCGGAGTTCTAGCTCAAGAGCTCATCGCTCACTGAATATTGCTATTCCTGGTGACACCTCAAGAACGTTGCCCACAAATATTTCAGAGCATCCTATATTTTTTCAACCCCGAAACACCACCCAAACTTCAATTAACTGGGGTTTGAACAATGGTGGTGATAACGTTAACAATAACGAAAACCACATTGCCGTTGCATCCAACGTCGTGCCTGCCCCGCCACCATCATCCGCAACGTCCAATTTGGTGACACATCGTGGTTCTCCACATTACTCTTCTCGAAGACTCTCGGAGATTCTTCGTCGGTCTTTATTGCCCTCTTTAGAATCCGGGGCTGGTGGAGGGCAAAGCGGTAATCTTTTCTCTAGATCTTCAAATAGACATCATGACCGTGTGTTTGGAGTCCCGTATTTGGCACGAGCAGTTGCTGGTGGAAGTGAAGGAAGAGGCAGACTAGTGTCGGAGGTGTGTTAAATCTCAAGATTGTTCGATCGTTTTGTTGTGCTGCCATTCCGATTTTCGTCAAAACCATTCTGTCTTTTTTCTTAATGCAGATTCGCAACGTGTTGGATCTTATACGCAGGGGGGAGGGCTTACGATTCGAGGTTAGTTTTACTAGCATGTAACATTATGCAATGTTCTTCATGTAAAAAGTACGTTGCTAATGCAGTTTTTTTTAAAAAAAATTGTATTGCAGGATGTAATGATCCTGGATCAATCACTCTTCCATGGAATGGCTGATATTCATGATCGTCATAGAGATATGCGGCTTGATATCGACAACATGTCCTATGAGGTAAAAACATATTGATGTTTGCTCTATTTTCGATTATATAGTTTACCAGTTTATTGACTCGTGTATTAAATGGGTATATTTATTATTTAAGTGTATGTAAAGTTATAAACTTAAATGTTAATACTACAATAACAAATAATTAGTAAATACTGATATTAAATTGACATAGTAAATTTATTGAAATTTTATAAATATGAAATAAAATTTTGTATATTTAAATTATAATAAATAAAGTGTCATGATAGAAGCATGCTTAAATAATTAATTAATTATATACTAATTTATAATATGTTTGAAATCAGTATTTGTAGTATTTGAATTTTTTATTTATATGAATATTATCGTATTCTTGTAACCTATGTTTAGGTGTATTTTCATTTTTCAGTGATAAATAGTCTAAAATACACTCTTATTAGGGTGTGTTTGGTTTGAAGGTTTTGAAGATCTCATTTAGGATTTGGATAGTATTCTTCAACCTCTCCTTTTCATGATCCTCCCTCGATCCCAATTATTATACAATCCCTAAAACATAGCTTTTTATAATCTTTTCATTTTATAGTTGTAACATTTTCAAATCTTGTCATATCAAAATTCTGTCGTTTTCTAATCTTGTCATATCAAAATTTTGTCACTTTCTAATATTGTCTTGTCAGATTCCTTCGATCCTAACAATATCTTATATATGAGAAAACTTGCTACTTGTTTATTTAACCGATAAAGAGTGGAATATAAACTGATTACGATTGGTAACAAAGCTTAATATTACTATTAAACTCGTAAGGTGAATTATATAACATGTTAACACTCCTCCAGGAGCTTTTGGCATTAGAAGAGCGCATTGGAAACGTAAACACTGGATTGACCGAAGAGACCATCTCGGGTTGTCTGAAGCAGAAAACATTTGCAGCCGTAACCGATCAATCAGATATTAAACCTTGCTGCATTTGTCAGGTACGCACACAAATCCGTTCCTTCAGTTACATCGGAGGTTCTTTTTTCAGTATTGTCTTAGGCCAATTTGTTTGCATTTAAGAGCGTATTGAAATGGTGTGAAATCTGAATTTCAGATCTTAACTTACTTTAGGCTGATTGATTTAATTCTTATATATTTATCTTCTGAATTTTAAGAGAGAAGTCTGAAGTCAATTTAAAGAAGGAACATCTTGGTTTCCTTTGTTTTTTAAGAGGTTGAATGTTATGAAGTCTAAAAACCACAGCTGAAATTAATAGGCGATCTAAGATCTGAAAAAAAGGCTCTTCATTTTATTTCAGATCCTTTCACCCTCTTAAAAGTCAGAGGGATTTTCAAAGCATGGAAGCTTTTACTCTTTAATTTAAACAGATAGTTTAAAATAATGTCTTATTCCACCCATTTTTTTTTTTAATTTCAGACGTGATTTTCATGTTTGAGAGACTTAATCTCTTAAAAATCACAATACTGTATGTGTTGATTGTAACTTGTTTTATGAATCTACAGGAGGAATATAACGATGGAGATGAGCTCGGAGCGTTGGAATGTGGGCATGATTTTCACACAAGTTGTATTAAACAATGGCTTCTTCAGAAGAACTCGTGCCCGGTTTGCAAGTCAGCAGCATCGGCTGCGACAAACGGGAAATGAGGTTTTTTTTGAAGATGATAGAGAATCAAATCAAACTTGGAAAGTCGTAGAATCTGAATCCGAATTCGAATGGAGTATTTGTTTTTTAAGATTCTTTTTCTTTGGTTTTGGTCTCTCCTTGTGGAGAAAGATAATATGGAATCAAAGGTAGAAGAACTATTTAATGCCATTTTCCAATTTATATATCATGATTAAATTGTTATTATGATTTCCTATGAAATGACTAGCTAAATGAATCGATTAGGTAATTGAAAAAAATATCAATTTTAGAAACAAAAATGAAAAACCTACTAAATGACATTGGTTTAGTATATGGTTTTGGATGCATACTCGGTTTTTCTCAACTTTTACAATTTACAATCCAAAATTATCACGTTTTTAACTGAAATGAATATCTTTCGGTCTCAATTTACGTTTTTCAATCTGTGGTTGGAAAGTCTGTATCTTTTTAGACGACTATCTATAATCTTTTGCTTCTCAGGTGGTCGCAAACAATGCTGCTTGCGTTGCGGGAGATGCCCAACCATACTGAAATCAAAATATGGAAAATTTTTAGAACAGTAAACTAAAGCAAATGGTATTGGTTTGGTTTGGTTTGGTTTCGTATGGTTTATCAGTTTGATACAATCTAGTTATAGGTTTTGCATACTTGTTTGGATGGTTTCATGTTTTAATTGCCTTTTTCTTTGTTAGGTTCTATATTAAGGTTTTTTTATTAGGTTGACGATCGCGTTGTTTTATTTATTGCGTTTGTGTTAGGTTTATATGTCAATAATATCTTTGTTGATCCGATTTTTTGTTTTCGTCTTGGTTTGTGTTAATGTTGATTCGTGTGTTTATTCTGTTTGTCTTTATGTTCTTAGATTTTTAATTGGGATTTCGAATTATGTTCTTGACTTTCGAATTCAATATTTGGTTTTCGATTTAATTCCAATTCGGAAATATATATTAATTAACTAACATTAAGCAATCCATCATTTAATACGATTATTAAGTTAATAATTTTAATTTGGGCTCTTTTGGCGTTTACCAATATTTTTAGTTTTTTGTAAATTTTATGTGTGATTTGTTTGTTTTTTTTTTTTTTTTTAATGTTAATTCCGTTTTTCCGCCTCTTTTTTACAAACATATTTCATAAAATAATAAGTGAAAGTTAATTAAAAGATAAACATAATGAAGGTCACTTACTTTTATGTAAATTAGAAAAATGTATTTAATATATACATCTCATTGATAAAATGATCAGTTTTATCAATAATCTTAATTGTAAATCATGTTACTGTTTAATCAGTGAAACATATTACCAGACAAAGAAACCAATTTTGTTACTCAAGCAGATAAAAAAAACCAATTTTGTAATTTGTATTTCTTAAGTCTTTGGTTTTATGTTATGATGAAGATTATTACGTTACAATAACATAAAAACTTAGTTTATAGGGTGTTTGGTTTTGCGTTATGAACGAGATTATTAGTTTATTACGTTACAATAACGCAACTGTTTGGTTTAAAGTGTTTGAATTGCATTCGTTAGTAAGTGATTATTTGCATTTAGAGTTATCCTACCACACTTTTTCATAAGTTCAAAAATGTAGTTTTTTTTGCTTAATAAGTGATTATTTGATCATTTTACAAGTTAAAACGTAAATTCAAACACTTAAAAAACTGATTATATGATAATTATGATAATAAACAGCAGAAAACTAAACCCAACACTACATTTTGGCAGCACTTTTTGCTACAAATATTATATTTAAAAAACGCTAAATCACTTTTTTTTTAATGCAAATCCAAACACCATCTTAACGTGTTTGGATTACATTCATTAATAAGTGATTATTTACTTTTACAATTAATCTTACCATATTTTTTTCATAAGTTCAAACAATGTAGCTTATTTGCTTAAATGATTATTTGATCATTTTACAAATTAAAACACAAATCAAATACTTTAAAAATTGATTATTTAAAAATTGTAATGTCAACAACAAATAAACCAAACACTAATTTTTTGTTACATTTTTTTGTTACAACTAATATTAAATTATTAATTTTATAACATTACAACAATCTTTTTAAAAGCAAATTCAAACACACCCTGAGTTCAATCCAACCACACCACCCTTCTTTCCCCTTCAATTGGTTTCACACAAATTTGTCTTTCTTTCTCTCTCATTCTCTCATCTCTCAAAAACCTCTCTTCTTCGCTCTTCTTTCTTTGAAAAAGACTCTTTCTTTGCTTAAACAATCAGAAAAATCCAATTGATTCTTTCATTGATTGATTCTTCGTTCTTTACAATACCCAAATTGCATCAAAGATTGAGTCTTTTTTGATTATCGTCTCTTTACAACAACCGTTTCAGGATCTTCTTAACATCAGATCCATCGCCTGTAACTTCAATCTTTTTTCAGGTATGTTCATGGATACATCTTCTATTGATCCTTCTCTACAATACCCAATTTCTCACTTTTTTGTTTTTCCCCCAAAATTTCACAAAATTTGAGGAAAATCTATTTCTTGTTCTTGGTTTTTGGTTTAGATGATGATGGGTTTACCTGAAATGATTTCATTTTTTGTTTTTTTTAGTTACCCATTATTTGTTGTTAGATTTATGTCATATTGTTTGAATCATTTTCATATGTTCTTGCTTGTATGACTGTTTCACCAACAATATGATAGTGTTCTTGAAACAAATCTTTAAAGTTTTTATCTTTATGTATTGATTGTTGATTAGAGATAGATCCATTGCTTTTGATGCATGTTGAATTTAAGCTTTCAAGATTATGGTGTTTGCTGTTTATTTGGAAGTTTTGATATGTATCCACTAATCCACCAAATTTAGGTTTAGAAGATTTGACTTTGCTACACTTTCAAGTGTTGATAGTGAAACCCTATGAATTGATTAGTTTTTTCTTTAAAAAAAAAAATGATAATTTACTTCTTTACTTGCAACAATAAGTTTGGAAACACATAGGTAAGGTTTTTGCCAATGCATTTCATCTAAAAAGTTGAAACCTTTAGATGGACTAAAATCTTCCAAATTCCGTTATGTTTTTCGTTCGAGTTTAAAGGTTTATGTGTGTTGATATCGGGTTGTATAATGAGTTTGATATGGATACCATCTGCAATAAAACTGATTATCGAATTACGTTGGTAGGAAGTGTTAATCGCCTTTTTAGATGCTAATGTTTAGTGTTGTGACATAATGATTCTTATAAATCTCAGGGCTTTTGAAGAACTCGTGCTAAACGATTCTTTGCATCTTATTGTTTTTCATAAATAGTTTGTAATCCTACTAATGCAAGGACAAAAGGGTGTTATTGGTTCTTTACCGGAAAGTTTAGGCTTGGAACATGGCTCGGGTTCAAGTGATTCGGGTGTCGTAGAACAACAAATTTGTTGGAACAATTACATGCAAAACCCTGTAGCGAATACAAATCAAGAAAACCAAAGTGTAAGTATGTGGAGTATGGGTGAGTCCAGTTCAAGTAGTTTGCCTAACCAGGCAAATCAGAACTGGACTGACCCGGAAACAGAACATGAGTGGCCGTTGTTGAAAGCGTGCCCTGAACCACTTCAACTTCAACCACCGTCGTCTACAAGTATGCTTTCTTTCGGTGATGTTAATACGAACATAACCCGTAATCATGCTAATAATAGTCATCATGGTCCATTGTTCACACAGAGTTCTCGACCCGAATCTGTTCCTCATAATGTGAATACTTCTACTTTCATTGGCCTTAAGCCATCGATTTATGCAGGGTCAATCGCTAGTAGTTCTTCTTCTGAACCTTTTGAACTTGAGGGTCGACAATTGCCTTGTAAACGAAAAGCAGTAGAATTAAGTATCGGTCAATCGTCTTCTGGGATTGGAAGTTCCAATGTGTTTGAAAGACCTCCTACGAATAGTTTAATGCCTTCCGATCCGATTATTCCTAGACTTGGATTAGGTGTTAATGGAGGTTCGTCTGATAACAATCATAATGTTGAAAACACTCGTAGAAATGTTCGGATAAGGATTAATACTTCTCGCCAACAAGATCCGTTACCCGCTAGTGTTACTGCTAGTAATACTAACGGTCAATCAAATGTTTCTGCATCGTATCCTTCTTTGAGACTTAACCCTGTAGATTTACAATCACCGCCTATACCAACGACAACGGAGAATTTATGGAATAACGAAGGTCAACCGATAGTAAGTCTCCGGGCATTGAGAAGAAATTTGAATTTACCGTCTAGGTGGAATCGGAGTTCTAGCTCAAGAGCTCATCGCTCATCGAATATTGCTATTCCTGGTGACACCTCAAGAGCGTTGCCGACAAATATTTCCGAGCATCCTATATTTTTTCAACCCCGAAACACCACCCAAACTACAAGTAACTGGGGTTTGAACAATGGTGGTGATAACGTTAACAATAACGAAAACCACATTGGCGTTGCATCAAACGCGGTGCCTGCCCCGGCACCATCATCCGCAACGTCTAATTTGGTGACACATCGTGGTTCTCCACATTACTCTTCTCGAAGACTCTCGGAGATTCTTCGTCGGTCTTTATTGCCCTCTTTAGAATCCGGGGCTGGTGGAGGGCAAAGCGGTAATCTTTTCTCCAGATCTTCAGATAGACATCACGACCGTGTTTTTGGAGTCCCCTCTTTCGCTCGAGCAGTGGCTGGTGGAAGTGAAGGAAGAGGCAGACTAGTGTCGGAGGTGTGTTAAATCTCGAGATTTTTCGATCGTTTTGTAATGCTGCCATTTCGTTCTTCGTCAAAACCATTTTTGTGTATTTTCTTAATGCAGATTCGCAATGTGTTGGATCTTATACGCAGGGGGGAGGGCTTAAGATTCGAGGTTAGTTTTACGAGCATGTAACATAATGCGATGTTCTTCACGTAAAAGTATGTTGCTAATGTAGTTATTAAAAAAAAAATAATTGTGGCAGGATGTAATGATCCTGGATCAATCACTCTTCCATGGAATGGCTGATATTCATGATCGTCATAGAGACATGCGGCTCGACATCGACAACATGTCGTATGAGGTAAAAACATATTGATGTTTGCTCTATTTTCGACTATACAGTTTATCGGTTTATTGACTCGTGTATTAAATAGTAAATAATAAATATATATATTTATTATCTTAAGTGTATATAAGGTTATAAACTTAAAATATTATTTTAAAAATAATAAATAAATAGTAATACTAATATTAAACTGACATAATAAATTTATTGAAATTATATAAAATATGAAACTAAACAAGTTATGTGGTGTCCGTGCGTTGCGACGGATGTATAGCTATATATTTTTTATTAATAAAGTAAAAAATAAGGTAAAATCGTATTAAATTAAATTATATATACTTTTAAAAAGTTTAAAAATGAACTGAAAAAATAAACCTAAAATTTTTATGTATATTGATCTAAAATACTACACTTGTTGTGCTGTAAATGCAACTTATATATCCAAATAAAAGATAAATTATGAAAAAAAATTAATCGTACTTTATTATTAAATTTTAGTTACATGGTGTTGTTATTACTAATTCATATATAGATATATGAAAATTTATTAATTCAAATATAATTTCTCATGTTTTCAAGTTTAGGTTTAATATATGTTTTACTTGGGTCTTTTTAGTTTGATTTAATTATAAAATAAATAGATAGAATGGATATATAATACTTTGTTACTAATCCCTATATGTATACTTTAAAATTTGTTAATTTTAATTGTTCTTTCGTTAGTAGATTTTTATATTTTAATAAAAAAACAAATCAATAAATTACATACATTTATTTGGATTATTTTTTTGTTTGATTGTATTTTGAGTATATTAATATTTTCATGTTAGAAAAAAGTATAAAATTTGTATATAAAATAGGCACAAACTCACAATATAGTTATAAGTAAATAAATTTTATAAAAACTGATATAAAATGGGAATTTGTAGTGTTAAGTTATAATATATTAAATATTAATTTTCTCTTGTGAGATTATAAAAATACCATAAACATAAATAATTTTTAAAAATACCATAAACTTAAAAAAATTATTAATTACTATAAAATAAATTTAATATTATAACAATTTAAAACATGAAATATTCTCATATGTAAGAAATATATTATTGATGATATATGGATCACATGTTATATTATATGTAGATAAATTTTATTAATAAAATATTAATGATAAAACTATTATTTAATATTTGATAAAATACTTAACTAATGAAACAAACTATTTATACATGATAATAGAAAATAGATAGTGGTGCATGTTAGAAAACCCTGATTATATTATAATTAAATGGTGCATCTAAAAAAACCCACTTATGAATTATAATTTCATTAGTGAATAATGTATATATGTTTAATAAAATATTAATGATAAATTTAATTATTTAACACTTAATAGAATACTTAATTAATAAAACAAACTATTTATATATGATAATAAGATATAGTTGATGGTGCATGTTAGAATAACTCTCATTAAATTATAATTAAATGGTGCATTTTAGATAAACTCACTTATGAATAGTAATTTTATAAGTGAATAATGTATATATGTATTTTCATTAGTGAATAATGTATATATGTTTAATAAAATATTAATGACAAATTTAATTATTTAACACTTAATAGAATAAACAAACAATTTATATATGATAATAGAATATAGTTGATGGTGCATGTTAGAATAACCCTCATTAAATTATAATTAAATGGTGCATTTTAGAAAAACTCACTTATGAATAGTAATTTTATTAGTGAATAATGTATATATGTATAATATATGATAATAGAATATAGTTGATGGTGCATGTTAGAAGAACCCTCATTAAATTATAATTAAATGGTGCATTTTAGAAAAACTCACTTATGAATAGTAATTTTATTAGTGAATAATGTATATATGTATAATTTGTTATATTTTAATTATAATAAATAGAGTTTCATGATAAAAGCATGCTTAAAATATTAATTATATAAGGAAAAATTACCAAGAAAGATAATATAAATTATGACAATAAAGGTTTTGTAAAAAAATTTTTAGGCCGAGAAAGATAACGTAAAATTCTATTTTGACTGAGAAAGGACATGAAATTTAAGGTTTAGGCCAAGAAAGATAATCAAATGTTATTCTTTTACCAAAAAAGGTACCATAAAATTAAAATTTTACCTTCTTAATTGGTCATTAATACCCTTTTTTGTCAAAATTTAATTTTATATTATCTTTTTTGGCCTAAATAATTTCATATTATCTTTATTGTCAATTTTTATATATTATGTCACCTTTCTTGGTAATTTGCCCATTATATAATAATATTAATATCATTATTAATTTATAATATGTTTGCTTTTAAATTTGAAATCAGTATTTGTAGTATTAGGATTTTTTATTTATATGAATATTATTGTATTCTTATATTCTATGTTTAGGTGTATTTTCATTTTTCAGTGATAAATAGTCTAAAATACACTCTATAGAAAAACTTGCTACTTATATTTTTAATTGATAAAGAATGGAATTTAAGCCGATTACGATTGGTAACAAAATTTTAAATTACTGTTAAACTCATAAGATGAACTATATAACATGTTAACACTTCTCCAGGAGCTTTTGGCGTTAGAAGAGCGCATCGGAAACGTAAACACTGGATTGACCGAAGAGATCATTTCGAGTTGTCTGAAGCAGAAAACATTTGCAGCCGTAACCAATCATTCAGATGCCAAACCTTGCTGCATTTGTCAGGTACGTTGATGCAGAATCAGAATTATAGTTTATAGAACAGAGAATAAACAGAGATGAACAATTGAAATTGATTGAGCAAAATAACCAAAGACAATCCAAAAAGGATCCCAGGGATAAACCCTCTCTCAAAGCATAATGCTAAGAGCCCCTCAAAGCAATTAAGCAAGAGTCTAACAAACTAACAATAATATTTCTGCACACTTACCTCACCCTCTCCACCTCTTATTTATAGATTTTCCTACTAACTAACTATTACTCAATATTACTAATATACCCCTTTTCTAGAATAATCCATTAATAAAATCCTATCAATACTTCCCCCTTATTTAAGTCTTGACCTCAAGACTTGTTGACAACTTCAAAGCCCTTGCAATTACTTATCTGGTGGATCCCAAACTTCCTCCAATTGACAAAGATTCCCAGCCCCTTCCTCCAGTTCATCATCTCCTAATAGGAGAACACGTAGATGGCCTTCTGGACACTTGTGTGCAGGTCCAAACTGCTGACCGCAACGAAAACACAGCCCCTTTTTGCGGCGTTCTTCCCATTCAGCTCGAGACAAGGAACGAACCCCACGATCGCGAGGTAAGACAGGAGCGTTGTCCAGCGGAATATTGGTAGAAGGGGATTTGATTGCAGGGCGCTGGAAGGCAGAACGAAGAGCGGACGTCTTTGTATCAATTGGAGGTAGGTTGGACTCATTAAAATTGGGCTGGCCCATTTGTGAAAATCGATCCATCTGAGAATGATTAAGAAGCCCACCAGATGAATTCAGAAGCCCACCAGATGGATGATAACGAGAGCGCACAAGAACGTCAGTTGCAGTAGAGGGCCGCAGCATAGCCTCCACGTCTTTGGCCAGGTACATGGCATCCAAACGTGATTGTGGACGATGAAGACGTACCCATCGCTTAACGTCCTCTCTCAATCCAGCTACGAAATATCCCAATGCCTGCGATTCTGATAATTTTGGCACCAACGAGAGAAGATACTCAAAATCGTCTATGTAATCATGGATGAATTCGCCCTGTTGAATGGAGGCTAATTGTTCATACGGATTTTGAATCTCCAATCCACTGAATCGTTGCAATAATTCACTCTTAAACTGCTCCCAATCGAGTGATTCGTGGATTTGAGTAACCACTGTGAACCAGTGTTGAGCGACACCAGTCATGCTCAATTGAGCTAGACGAAGACGAAGATGGGAAGGAGTACAATTAATATCAAAGTAGAGTGTAGCCTTTTGTATCCAACCTTGAGGATCAAAACTATAAAACTCAGGTAATTTGATCTTCTTAACAGCCCATGGTAAGGGATCCGATTGATTTGGAGGGGTGAGATTTCCACCGCCAGAATTATCACCACCCCCAGAAAATAAACCCCCAGAATCAGAATTGTCCCCAAACTGAAGAGGTCTCTTATCTTGCTGTTTCATGAAATTCATCATCAGCTTACGAAATTCACAATTCTCTAATCGATCCATCTCCAGAGTTTTCAATGAGGATTTGATGTCAGCTACATCAGATTGCAATTGGCGGATCTGTTCTTCGTTCTGATCCAAACGGTTTTGAACGGATCTGGTTTCAGTAGGCATGCTGATCGAAACAGAGGACAACAAGGGAAACAGAAACGAAGGATAGAGGAAGAGGATGGCAGGTCGGACCAATGATGCAGAATCAGAATTATAGTTTATAGAACAGAGAATAAACAGAGATGAACAATTGAAATTGATTGAGCAAAATAACCAAAGACAATCCAAAAAGGATCCCAGGGATAAACCCTCTCTCAAAGCATAATGCTAAGAGCCCCTCAAAGCAATTAAGCAAGAGTCTAACAAACTAACAATAATATTTCTGCACACTTACCTCACCCTCTCCACCTCTTATTTATAGATTTTCCTACTAACTAACTATTACTCAATATTACTAATATACCCCTTTTCTAGAATAATCCATTAATAAAATCCTATCATACGTACACAAACCCGTTCCTTCAGTTATTTCGTAGGTCCTTTTTACAGCATAGTCTTAGGCCAGTTTGTTTCCAGTTAAGAGCGTCTTAAAATGGTGTGAAGTCTGAATTTCAGATTTTAACTTACTTTAGGGTTTAGGCTGTTTGTTTTAATTCAGATATAAGAGGTTTTTATCCTCTGAATTTTAAGAGAGAGATGTCTGAAGTCAAATTAAAGAAGAAACATCTCGATTCTGTTTATTTTTTTAGAAGGTTAGATGCTGAAATTAAGAGGCGATCTTAAGATTTGAAAAAAAGGCTCTTAATTTTATTTCAGATCCCATTCGTCCTCTTAAAAGTCAGAGGGATTTTCAGAGCATGGAACCTTTTGCTCTTAGGTTGTGTTTGTTATTTTAAGAGGTAAATAAATGTATGAAGTCCAAAACCATGTCTGAAATTAAGAGGTGGACTTAAGATCTGAAATGTGAAGTCTGAAAACCACATCTGAAATTAAGATATGACACGTCTGAAATTAAGAGTTGACCTTAAATGTTTTAATTAATTATATTGATTTTAATATTTTAGTTAAATAAAATATCAACTTACGTCGACCTCTTAAATTATGACTTCAGACTTTAGATGGAAGTCCACAACTTAATTTCATACGTTCTAACATCTTATGTAACGACCACTTTTCAAACTAAATAAAAGTTTTCTCATTTATTTGATATATTACAATAGTCCAAGGTTACAATTCAGGGAGAAAGATAATGGAAAATCTTATAATCTATAACGGTGCTTCATTACTTCTTTAGTCCTTGTTTCCTGAGATACATACATGAATATATAAGCCTTAGGCTTAGTGAGTAAATATGGTTTCATGATCATAAAATTTGTATACTTAAAGTAAGCTTTTATGCACGAAATGTATTTTTCAAAATTCATGATTTACATGTTAAGCATATCAACTTGTCATAGGTTCCTTAACCTTGGGTCCACATAAGGGCTGCCCAATAGGGTTCGTTTGCAAGACGTCCATCAATTGTATACTCTGGATATATAAATGACATTCTTAACATGTGTAAATCTTTCATACATAGGGGTGCATGAGAGTTTTATGTTTTAAACCATAGAAATGACATGGTCATGAGATAAACATGCGTAAAACATTTATATAGCACATATGCATCTCATTTAAAACACATAGATACTCACTTTGCTTTGTCTTGAGACTTCAATTTTTCTTCTAAGCTTTTTAGGTAAGCTTTTGGGGTGAAAAGGAAGAGTGCCCCTAAGCCTCTATTTATAGTGTTTAGGTATGGCTTTAGGGTGCTTGTTTGCCAAGTTGTCTAGGTTGTAAGTTGCTTACTCACTCCCTTTAGCCTTGCTTAGTAGAACTTGTAGGCTTGCCACTTTCTTGGAGGGTAAGACAACTCATCATTTTAGGGCCATGTCATGCCAAATAGGCTGTCATATCATGCTAAATAGATCTGACATGTTATGCTTAATAGGGTTGCCATATCATGCTAAATAGATCTGCCATGTCATGCTACTAGGCTGCCATGTAAGTTGTGTGTTTGCTAGTCTTCATTCTCTTTGTTCTTGTCTTGACTTTTCAAGCTTTGCTTATTGTTAACTTTTGCATAAAATGAATTAAGGTTATTTTAAGCATTTTCAAGGAATTAAGGCTGTTACATCTTAAGTCTGAAATGTAACAAACAGTTTGTTTTGAATTCATATCTGAAATCCACTTAACTCTGAAATATAACAAACGGTCCATTTTCAATTAAGATCTGAAATTAAGACTTTAGAGGTTTTTAATTAGTAATTAAGTCCAAACAAATGCACCCTTAATTTAAATAGACAGTTTAAAATATTTTAGATCCGAAAATCAAAGTTAATAGTATTTTCAGACCTCTCTTATTCCAAACAAACAGATTCTTCTCTTTAATTTCAGACGTGATTTTCATGTTTGAGAGACTTAATCTCTAAAAAATCACAATACTGTATGTGTTGATTGTAACTTGTTTTATGAATCTACAGGAGGAATATAACGATGGAGATGAGCTCGGAGCGTTGGAATGTGGGCATGATTTTCACACAAGTTGTATCAAACAATGGTTGCTTCAGAAGAACTCGTGCCCGGTTTGCAAGTCAGCAGCATCGGCTACGACGAACGGGAAATGAGGTTTTTGTTGAAGATGAGAGAATCGAATCAAACGTGGAAAGTCGTAGAATCTGAATCTGAATCCGAATCCGAATGGAGTATTTGTTTTTCAAGATTCTTTTTCTTTGGTTTTGGTCTCTCCTTGTGGAGAAAGATAATATGGAATCAAAGGTAGAACTGATTAATGCCATTTTCCCATTTATATATTATGATTAAATTGTTATTATAATTTTGATCATAGTGCTTTCTCTGAGTTTTGCATACTTGGTTGGACATGTTTTATGCCTTTTTTTAGGTTTTATATAAGGTTGATGATTGGATTTATTTATTTATCGGGTTTGTGTAGACCTGACAATTCGTGTATTCATGTTGTTTTCACGTGTCAGACACGAATATGACGCGACACGAATAAATGAAATGCAATAAGTTTTATCTTGATTTTTAAAATGTATTTGTGTCGTATATTTGTGTCATGTCGTGTCTCTCACTAATTCGTGCCTCCAATTGTAAGGTTTTGTGCTAGGTTTATATGTCAATATCTTTGTTGATGTATTTTCTGATGCATTTGATTTCGTCTTTTTGTGTTATTTTTTCGTGGTGGGTTCACACTGGCTCGTCTGTTTAAATTTTTAATTCGGACTTCGAGTTAAGTTCTTGATTTTTGAATTCGATATTTGGTTTTTGGTTAAATTTCAATTTGAAAATAATATAATTAACTAACATTAAAAAAATCCTTGGCTTAATACAATTACTAAGGTAATACTTTTTGTTTTTTTGTAGTTTTGATTTATATGTCTAGTGATTTGTTTGTTTTTTTTAATCTTAAATCCATTTTTCCGCCTTTTATATATATTTTTAGAAACATATGTTTAGAACCGGGATCTGTCGGCACTTGGGCCTAGGCGATAACAATCACATCAGCCGTTCAAAAATAAAAAATAAATAAATAAATAATTAATTGGTGAAAGTTTATAAAAAAATAACAGATGTCAATCACTTATATGTAAATATTTAATTTATATTTAATCGGGTAAATTACAATTTTTGTCCCTGTGGTTAGGTATAAATTATGGATCTCGTCCTTATTCGTGATTAATTGCGAATTTCGTCCCCGTTGTTGGCAATTTGTTTTGGTTTTAGTCCTTTGACCGGTCATTTTTTTAAAATGACCATTGTGCCCTTTATATAATTTTAAAAATATGTAATCAACTTCTTCTTTCATAAAATTAAATAAAAAATATCCAAAAGTCTTTTATTCTAATTATTTTTCTCTCTAATTATTTTTCTCTTTGTGAAGGGCAGCAGACACAGTTTTCCTCCCCAAGCAACCCCTCCTGGCTTCGAGGGCTCGGCCGGATGTTTTCCACTCCGGCAAGCGACCGCTGCCGCCGTTCTCTCTGCCGGCAAACACCAGCAACCTCTAATTCGGCTTTTCCCTCACACACTCACGGCGCTCACTTTATCCTCTTCTCTCTGTCTCTCTGTTCCCTCCGACCGGCGACCACTGCTGCCGCCACATCCACCTCCTACGAACACCGCACAACTCGTCGCCCTCCTAACCTCCATCTTCCTCTCAACTGACGATAGCGGCTGTGGCCCAAACCCTAGCGCCGCCGCCACTACATCGCCGCTACTCTCTCTTCCCCACCACCAGTCTCGGATCAAGTGAGTGTTCGTGGAACAAACCCCTTCGCTGTGTGTGTGTGTGTGAGAGAGAGAGACATTTTGATTTTTCAAGAAAACCCATTTTGATAACTAAATAGAAAAACAACTTGGATTTTGGATTTTTACTATTTAGTTTTATAAAAAGAAAATTTATTACCTATTTTTATAATTATGTAGAGGGCAAAATGATCATTTATAAAAAAAATGACTGGTCAAATGATCAAAACCAAAACAAATTGCCAACAGCTGGGACGAAATTCGTAATTAATCACGAAGAATGACGGGATCCATATATTTATACCTAATCACAGGGACGAAATTTATAATTTACCCTATTTAATATTAAAAGAGTAACCACATACCATTTGGTGATTAAGGTTGTGTTTGTTATTTTAAGAGGTAAATGTCTGAAGTCTGAAAACCACGTCTGAAATTAAGAGGTAGACTTAATATCTGAAGTCTGAAGTCTGAAAATCACATCTGAAATTATAATATGACAAGTTTGAAATTAAGAGCTGACCTTAAATGTTGAATTTAATTAAATTGGTTTATAATATTTTAGTTAAACAAAATATCAACTTACGTCAACCTCTTAAATTAAGACATTAGACTTCAGACAGAATTCTATAGCTTAATTTCAGACGTTCTAACCTCTTAAGTCTGAAATGTTACAAACAGTCTGTTTTAATTAATATCTGAAATCCACTTAACTTTAAAATGTAACAAACAGTCTATTTTCAATTTAGATCTGACATTAAGACCTCAGAGGTTTTTAACAGGTAATTAAGTCCAAACAAACACACTCTAAATTGACTGTCATTTGATTAATAATGATATGATATGTGTATCCTATAATTTCTATTAATACAATAAAATAAAAATAATCTATTTACAAAAGAACTTTTGAATAAGGTTTCTGTTTTGAAAAACCATGAATACCGCTTCTTACCATTCAATCTTCCTTTTATAGAATTTTTTTATCCCAAACCATCAAAGTTTAAACTCAGTTATTTAAGTTTTTCGTGTAATACACGAGTAGTATACCATCTTTTTCGAGACATGGCTTTGATCCGTATCTGGCTAACTCCTCGAACTACTAGGTGCGACATATCAGGGCCGGTCCTAAGGGCGTCCAAACGAGACGACCGCCCGGGTTCCAGAATTTCATAGAGCCCTTAATTTCACAGGTTTTCATTATAAATAAAGTACTATTGATTTTTTTAATCTATGAACGGAAAGGAAATAAAAAAGTATGTACACACACATGTATATATGTGTTTGTGTTTGCATGTATATTTATGTGTGTAGGCCCTTCTTATACGTTTTCATCCGGGACCCTAAAAATCAATGGAACGACCTTGCGACATATTCATGGACCAGTAAAGCGAACCCTGACCGGGGGAGTGATGACGTGGGCGGGTTTGGATAACTTTGAGTTTAAAGGAAATTAATTTTATATTATAAAATTAGGTTAATACCCATGTATTCATGAGTTAGTTTTAGAAATTGATATTTATATATATGTATAATATAATATTTATATGAATAATAAAGTTTGCTTAATTTAGTTAGTTATTAAATTAATCCATTATTAAATTTACATAAATTTGATTTACTTTAAATTTTAAAAATAAAATCAGTAAATGACATGTGAAAAGGAGTATACGACATGTGTCAAATTAAATGAGAGCATGAAAGCATAGATAGATATATATATATTTTGGTGTGGCTTAGAAGTTAGAATTTACCCGATTGATATGTTTCACGTGGTGGTTGTGAATTTACTTACATATTATTTATTATATTATATTATTTGCTTTTAAATAAATATCAACAACAAAAAATATGTCAATAATCTATAAATGTTCTTTTTCTTTGACATTTGTCAGTTAAAAATTAATAAAATTATAACTAATTTAAATCAATTTATTTTTAAACTCAAACTTTGAAGGATAAATTGTATTTTTATTTTCTTAATAACTAATGTTAGTGATTAGTATTAACATTTTGTTTATTGTTAGACACTTTGAGGGTGAGGATCAAACCATACACATCTGCCTAAGAAAAAACATTATTGGCAAGTCTCGAACTCGAGATATCAACTAAAGGGAAATCCTCCCACTTTTGACGGTGGCATTTGATCTATGTCAAGTGGTATTATATCAGCCTTCATGTAGTTCCAATCTTAAAAGAAAAAGTGATAGTTGAAATTGTTTATATTTTGAATATAATTTTAATTATTTGAATTTTATAAATTATCCAATCCTTTCTAACTATATTTATTATCATTTGTCTCTATATTATTATTATTGTTATTATAAGACAAAATATTTTTAAAATCAACCCATACATTACATGGATTAATAGACTAGTTAAGGGTATAAACTACAAAAAAAAAAAAAAAAAAAATTACCGTGAACATCTCTATTAGGACGGAATGAATATGATAGTTTTATGGGTTTACAATGAAAAAACCAACATGTTTTCACGTTTTTTGCGTTTTCGACTTTCAATGTTAATTTTCTTTCCATAAAAGTTGTCAAACATATTTTTATTTTTGGTTTAATAAATTTTGAACATTAGAACCCGATTATAATTAGTAAACTGGGTTTCTAAAAAACTGAAAAACCGGGTTCTAATGTCCGAATTTCACTAAACCAAAAAGAAAAAATTAAAATGAGGACCTTTATGGAAAAATACAACATGGAGGAACGAAATTGCAAAAAAGGTGAAAACATGTTGATTTTTTTCGTAATAAACCCTAGTTTATTGCTAAAACCAAAAAAAAAAAAAAAAAAAAATTTAAATAAATTTTATAAAAAAAAAAAAAAAAAAACCATTCATCTTTTGTTTGTTAATACGATATATGTTAGCTTTAAGTTGCAGAATAATAATAGTTATTTTGAATAATAATAGTTATTTTGAATGCATATGATTTTCACAAATTTAGAAACTTACCTTAAAATATTCATCCTTTAAATTTACCCATACATATACACATATGTTTAGTAAAAAATTTAACCCACCCGACGCTTGACCGATTGGCGTCATGGTCAATGTGAACGAAGTAAATTATTTAATTCATAGTTAATAGACATACGACAAGTTTTGATACTTGGATTAAACTAAAAATTTCATATGACCGACCACCAGGCTACCTTCACGGGAACATGGTACTTAATACGTGTATGTATAGAGAAAATTAAGAATGAGGGCAACATATTACACATCAAGTTTTATTTTTGTTGAAGTGTTTTTTCAATTGTATATAAAGATAATGCACTTTTAAAAAAATTCAATAAAAATCAATTTATATATTTGTATTTATGTTCTAAAGATAATTTTAGTTATTCAGTAATTAAGAATCACTTTTCTATCGTAAGTTCCATATTTAAAAATTAAGATTATCGTTTTTTCCTACAACACTTTTATAAAGGCATAATTTCACGAAACATAAATCCAACCGCTAAAAAACTTCCGTTGATGCATATTTAAACGGGTTGTGTTATCATATACACATCGTCTCCACTAAATTTTACTAATCATAACTTATTAATTTACTAATGACATGTGACCTATCAGCCTATCAGTGTTAAGACTCGTTAAGAAGAAGATGTATTCATGGGAGATGATTTACATATATCAATTTTCATCCATAAATTAAATGCTTTGTAAATTTGTATATATTATAAAAAATAGTTATAATTGCTATTAATAGTTAAAAAAAATATGTGTATAAATAATTGGAAAAAGTACCAAGAAAAATAATATAAAATAAAATTTGACAATAAATGTATTGTAATTTTTTTTTGCCAAGAAAGGTAATATAAAGTTCTATTTTAGCCAATAAAGGAAAGAAATTCAAATTTTAGGTCAAGAAAGATAAACAAATATTATTCTTTTACTAAAAAAGGGCAATAAAATTAAAAATTTACCTTCTTAATTGGTTATCAATATATTTTTTTGTCAGATTTGAATTTTATGTTATCTTTCTTGGCTTAAAAAATTTTATATTACCTTTCTTGGTAATTTGACCAACAAATAATAGTTATAATATAATTGTTAGAGTTAATTACAAAAATGGTCCCTGTGATTTGTCTTAAAATTTGGATTTGGTCCCTGAACTTTCAATTTTGCAAAAACGGTCCTTATTTTCATGGTTTGTTTGCAATTTTGGTCCCTCGACCTATTAACTTTTCTAATATGACCAAATTACCCTTATTTTGATGCAAACTATAGGGACCATTTCTATAATTAGTTTTTAACTCATTTTAATCTTAATTAAATAAATTATTTTTTAGTGTTACTTAACTTTAATAAAGTATAAAAAATAGAAAAGAATTATTTAATTATTTATGTTGGTTCATAAATGATTTAGATATTTTTAGTCTTAATTGATTTTAATTTACTATAATCAAAGTGTAAACCAATCAAAATTTATAATCGAAAATATTATTTATGTTTAGAAATTATTTTTTAAAGGTTTCATAAATAAGAATTTTTTTTTCTTTATAATTATTTATACTGGTTCATACATTTATAATAAAAGATATTTATGTTGATCAAACTACAAAGACCATTTATGTAATTGACTCTACTTTATTTTTAGTGTTAATTAACTTTAAGAAATTATTTAAAAAAATTATTTATGAGCTAACAGTTTAATTAAAGTTAAAAATATTAAAGAACTTCAATAAATAAAAATTTGACGTTTAATTTGACCGACTTAAAAAAACTTTCAAATGGTCTAAGACAATCAAATTTTTTTTTAGTTAACGTATCAATTATTTTTATTGTTATTATTTTTAATTACACCAAAAACGACTTAAAATTATAGGTCTATATAACATCTTTGAGATTCACAATTAACAACTTTTATCATCAAACTTTATAAAGATGTAAAGGTCTGACAAACCAAAGTTTGACGGTTAAAGTTGTTAATCGTGAATCTCAAAGATGTTATATGGACCTAAATTTTTAAATCGTTTTTCGTGTAATTAAAAATTAAAACGATAAAATAATTGATACGTTAAATAAAAGAATTTGAGTTGTCTTAGACCATTTGGAAGTTTTTTTTAACTTCGGTCAAACGTTAAATTTTTATTTATTTAAGTTCTTTAATAATTTAAACTTTAATTAAACTGTTGGCTCATAAATATTGTTTTTATAAGTTATTAAAGTTAATTAACACTAAAAATAAAGTAGAGTCAATTACATAAATGGTATTTGTGGTTTGATCAACACAAATAAATTTTATTATAAATGTGAACCAATATAAATAATTATAGAGGAAAATTTTCTTATTTATGAAACCTTTAAAAAACAATTTCTTAACATAAATGATTTTTTTATTATAATTTTTGAGAGGTTTACACTTTAGTTAAGACTAAAAATATTTAAATCATTTACGAACCAACATAAATAATAAAATTCTTTTCTTTTTTATAATTCAATAAAGTTAATTAACACTATAAAATAAATTATTTAATTAAGATTAAAAAGAGTTTAAAAAAATTAATTGTAGAAATGGTCCCTATAGTTTGCATCAAAATAAGGGTAATTTGGTCATATTAGAAAAGTTAATAGGTTGAGGGACCAAAATTGCAAACAAACTATGAAAATAATGACCGTTTCTGCAAAATTGAAAGTTTAGGGACCAAATCCAAATTTTAGGACAAACCACAGGGATCATTTTTGTAATTAACTCTAATTGTTATTAATAGTAAAAGAAGATATTTTGACCAAAAGTATGATTCACAACTAATCACAAATTGCAGACTAGAATTAGAAAGGTGGGTGGTTTGGTTTGCCAATTGCTAGTGCCTAGTGCATGCAACTCTTGATGAAAAGATAATATTAACAATTTTATTTTGACTTTTTCTATGTTTAATTTGACTAAAATTCAAAACTTTTTATATTTTTTTTAATGAAATTTCAAATATGGGAAGCCAATGAGTTTTTTCTTTTTTCTTTTTAAATAAATCAAATGATTGCAATTTGGTTGGAATAATTTAGAAAGCAGAGGCAGAGGATGTGAGGTGATCTGTGCATAATACTTTTTTTATAAATTACAATTTCATATAAATAGATTATTTTACTCTTTTTATAAGTAGATGAAATGTAAAGTTGATAAAAGTGATATTAATGGCAGAATAGTTTATCTATGTGAAATTATTGTGCATGAAGAAAAAATATTGTGAATAAATCACCTCGAGGATTACCTTTATCTATATTTAAACATATTTTGTACAACTAGTTGTAATTTTAAAAGATGGAGCTTTAATTAGATATAAAAAATCAATTTATTGAATATAATCGATAAAATGAAATGCAAGTATGAATACATTGATAACCCTAAAATATTTTTGACTAACGATGAAACCCCAAACTTTTTCATTACAAGTGTGAATATATATATATATATATATATATATATATATATATATATATATATATATATATATATATATATATATATATATATATATATATATATATATATAGTTCGAGAGAATACCACTCATTATGCAGCGCACCAGAAGTACCACCTTTAAAAAAAACTTTTTAAATTGCTTTTCAATAAACATGGTTTAATTAACATTATAAAAATAATATGTAAATTTCACATACATTCACATCTCATAACTCCTTAAAAATGATGTGAATGTACACTTACATAAATTTGCATATATGTGAACGTACATTTATATGATGCATGATTTCGGGAACTTAGAATATGTGAATGTGCGTGAATTTTATATATCATCTTTGTAATGTTAATTATAACATGTCTATGAAAAAAATTCAAAAAAAAATATTTTTACGAGTGGTAACTTCTGGTGCGCTACAATAGTAGGTGATATTCAATTGAACATACACACACGATGACTTCAAGTCATTGGTAAGAAAATATATAGTTTACCAATGAATTTATCAAAATTCGTTGCTAAAAGAAGTGGGAATTTTCCATCAAACTTTGCAACGAATTTAACAATGATTTTAGCCAAGTTTTGTTTAATTTCATTGTTAAATCATTGCAGATTTGATAATTTAGCAACGATTATTATATCGTTGGTAAAATAAGTTTGTTGTCAATTACAGTTTGTCTACTAGCAAATACTGCCCAAGACAATACGTAAGTGACATATAAAAAATGTAAAATGGGGTTGATGTTCAATAAAAATGTCTAGCTAGGTCCCTTCAAATAATTGAACCTCCAAATTTCATTTACATCCACAATATATAACCCTAGAAAATGAACATAATTATATAAGTTCTTATTTCTTTTATATATATATATATATATATATATATATATATATATATATATATATATATATATATATATATATATATATATATATATGTATATATATAGATATATATATATATGTATGTATATATACATACATATATATATACATACATATATATATGTATGTATATATACATACATATAGATATATATATGTATGTATATATATAGATATATATATGTATGTATATATACATACATATATATATGTATGTATATATACATACATATATATATGTATGTATATATATATATACATACATATATATATGTATGTATATATATGTATGTATATATATACATATATGTATGTATATATATATATATATATGTATATATGTAACACCCTCTAATCCCAACTAAAAGCCACGTCATTTACAATACACATGTGGCATTAACGCAATCACAATCCATATCCCAATGTCAAGGTTTACACAAACACTGATTAATTAAAACATTTTACGCACATTAACCATAATATCCAAAAGTCAACCCGACATACAAGACCCGACCCGGACCCAAATATTCACATACAACCCAGTATCATTTGTCCCAAAGTTCCTAGCAAAGTATCACATACAGATAACAAAAGCAGAATCTCCCGATCGCAGCAAGTCAAGCTCCTATCGTCGCTCAGGAGCTGGCGGTCCTATCTTCGGTCCCCCTGATACACACATCAGACTCGAATACGTAAGCTTCGCAGCTCGTGAGTACACAAGGTTTAGACACTGCACAATTCACATAATCACACATCGCATGTCACATGGCAGCCCTACACTACGTGGCATAACACATGCCAACGAGTCTCTACTCAGAGACCCTAGAGATCCAATACAGAAAGAGATACTCATCTCAATTGGGGATCCCTCCCCCCCTGGAGCCAAACCACGCCCGTGGAAGCTAACAGGAATAACGGCCGCATATATATATATATGGGAACCCTTCACAGGGTCAAACAGAGCTACACAGCTCCCACGATACTCATCGCAATATATAGTAATGGATCTCAAATATAACACATAGTAAGAAAGAAAGATCATACCTGAGGGGCAACTCGCAGTGCCCAAACAATTCATATAATCACATATGAAATATTAACACAAAAGACTCGAAAGACAACGACTAGTCTTTGGAAAAAGTCTCGCGTACTCACCTGGATCACCCTGCACAATTTCCCTAACTGTCTGATCCGAACCCGGCCCGTAACAATCTCTGGGAATCCCTGTACACAAATTAATTCTCCCAGATTAATCTCGATTATCCCATAACTGTTAATATACCCAAATGAACCCACAAAACAACCCAACGGACCCCCAAAGCCCAAACCGACCCAAGCCCGCAGAAGCCCGATCGCGGCCGCACTGGCCCGATCGCGGCCCGCGCTCGAGGAAGAACATCGCGGCCGCGCTAGGCGCGTCGCGACCGCGCTCACGACGAACAGCAGTCCCCTGTTTCTGTTTCAATTCTGTCCAGGGGTTATTTCACCCCCACAGCTCGATTCCAGCAGCTAGAACTCACCAAAACTAATACCAAAACACTTCTAACACATATATACACCAATTCCCATCATATCACATGATTAACATACAAAAATCAGATTCAATTCTAGAGGTTTACTCACCTTGAACTCAAGAACACCTATGGAAGCTTTCAATCCAATTTGCAGCAATTAACTCCACTCAATTGACTTCAATCTCACTGAATCAGTAGAATAGGATCACACACACACTTATCTTAGGTTTTGCACAAAAGAAGGATAAGGAAGCAACGTCACACATACATATACGCTATATACGGATCCCGTTATATCGCGGGTTCGACACCGATACCCGACCCCAATATCAAAAATCCACTATTTATATCATTAAATCCCATTTAATCCCGTGAATCCATAATTATAATTTATCCACTAAAATTATATCCCGAATCCACGTAATCCCCCGTCCCGACACGTATAATCCACTATACGGGACGCAATTGGACCAACGCAATACTCAATAAAATAATTGGTCAATAGGATAATTACACGTACCTGCTCGGGAGTCGGGGTGTTACAAATCCTCCCCCCTTACAAAGATTCCGTCCCGGAATCTAACTCTGACTCTGGAACAGAAAAGGATAGCGACTCCGCATATCAGATTCGGGTTCCCAAGTTGCGCTGGTACCCTTATGATGTCTCCATTGAATGAGTACCAATGATATCTCTTTATTGCGCAACCTCTTCACCTTGCGATCAGTAATCATCTCTGGCTGCTCAGCATATCTCAACTGATCATCCACGGATATCTCTGATAAAGGCACATACTGATCCTCCTTAGCTAGACACTTTCTCAGATGGCTCACATGGAATGTATCATGAACACCGACTAACTCTGGCGGCAATCTCAACCGGTAGGCCTGATCTCTGACCCTGGCAATTATCTCAAACGGCCCTATATACCTCGGACTCAACTTGCCCCGGTGCCTGAAACGAATAACACCCTTCCATGGAGACACTTTCAACAACACCTGATCCCCAACACTGAATTCGAGCTCGGAAGTACGGCGGTCAGCATAGCACTTCTGACGGCTCTGTGCAACTCGCATATGCTCCCGGATCACAGCTACTTTATCACTCGTCTCCTGAAGTAGCTCGGGCCCACTGATCGGTCGCTCACCGACCTCACCCCAACACACGGGGGTTAGACACTTACGGCCATATAATGCTTCGAACGGTGCCATCTTAATCGAGGCATGGTAGCTATTATTATAAGCAAACTCTACTAATGGGAGATGCACATCCCAGCTACCTCTGAAGTCTATGGCACATGCTCTCAACATGTCCTCAAGTGTCTGGTTGGTGCGCTCGGTCTGCCCATCTGTCTGAGGCCTGTAAGCTGTGCTCAGCTGAACCCGGGTACCCAGCTCTCTCTGGAAACTCTGCCAGAACCGCGAGGTGAATCGAGTATCGCGATCAGAAGTAATTGACTTCGGAATCCCATGCCGCGACACCACCTCATTAATATACAGCCGCGCTAGCTGGTCCATCGTGATCGTACCCCGAACCGCAAGAAAGTGCGCACTCTTAGTCAACCGGTCTACTATGACCCAAATCATATCGTTCCCACGCACAGTACGAGGAAGTCGGACGATGAAATCCATCGTAAGGTGGTACCACTTCCACTCGGGGATCTCCAGTGGGTGTAGACGGCCGTGCGGCTTCTGATGCTCACTTTTGACCCGCAAACACGTCATACACTGCTCGACGTAACGGCCCACATCCCTTTTCATACCCGGCCACCAGTAGAACTCTCGGAGATCTCGGTACATCTTGGTGCTCCCAGGGTGAATAGACAACCTCGACTTATGTGACTCATCAAGAATCAACTGTCGCAAGTTCCCAACTCTGGGAACCCAAACTCTGCCTCTCAGCGTATATATCCCTCGGTCATCCCTGACCAACAGCTCTGTCTGCCCAACTAACCTTTCCCTCTTCACATTCTGCTCCCGCAGACCCTCTATCTGTGCCAATCTCAGACTGTCAATCAGGGTAGAGGTGATCTCGAGTCTCACAGCTCGGGAGGTAATCGTCTGAACGCACGCCTTACGACTCAAGGCGTCAGCAACTACGTTCGCTTTTCCAGGATGATACTGTATCTCACAGTCATAATCTTTCAGAAGCTCTAAACTGCGTCTCTGTCGCATGTTCAACTCCTTCTGACTAAAAAGATACTGAAGGCTCTTGTGATCCGTATAAACCACAAACTGGGACCCATATAGATAATGTCGCCATATCTTTAGCGCAAAGACTATGGCATCCAACTCAAGATCATGGACGGTATGATTCTCCTCATATGTTTTCAGCTGTCTCGAAGCGTAGGCAATCACCTTGCCCCGCTGCATCAACACACAACCCAGCCCTGTCCCTGATGCATCACAGTACACAGCGAAATCATTTGTACCCTCGGGCAAGGCTAACACCGGCGCCTGGCACAATCGAGCTCTCAACTCAGCAAAGGCAGTCTCCTGCTCGTCATTCCACTCGAATGGTACGCCCTGCCGTGTCAATCTCGTCAACGGCATGGCTATCCGCGAAAAATTCTGAATGAACCGTCTGTAGTAGCCTGCTAATCCCAGGAAACTACGAATCTCTGGCACGGTCTTAGGCTGCTCCCAACTCATCACAGCCTCGATCTTCGCAGGATCCACTTTGATGCCCTCGCTGCTCACAATATGGCCCAAGAACTGCACTTCTCGGAGCCAAAACTCGCACTTCGAAAATTTCGCATAAAGTCTCTCTTTCTGCAGCACGCTTAGGACCTCCCTCAAGTGCTGCTCATGCTCCTCAGCGCTCTTCGAGTAGATCAATATGTCGTCTATGAACACGATCACAAATCGATCCAACATGGCTCTACACACCCTATTCATCAAATCCATGAAGGCTGCGGGTGCGTTAGTCAGTCCGAATGGCATGACTAGAAACTCATAGTGTCCATAGCGCGTCCTGAAGGCTGTCTTGGGCACATCCTCTTCCCTGACCTTCAGCTGATGATATCCAGATCGCAAATCAATCTTCGAGAAGAAGCTAGATCCCTGTAGCTGATCGAATAAATCGTCGATTCGCGGAAGTGGATATCTATTCTTCACGGTCACTTTATTTAACTCCCGATAGTCGATACACATTCGCATGGTACCGTCTTTCTTCTTCACAAACAACACCGGTGCCCCCCACGGTGATGAGCTCGGACGGATAAATCCCCTATCCAGCAACTCCTGAAGCTGAGTCATCATCTCTCGCATCTCAGTGGGTGCCAGCCTGTAAGGCGTCTTCGCAATCGGCACCGCTCCAGGGATAAGGTCGATCCGGAACTCTACCTGGCGATCTGGCGGTAGCCCAGGTAGCTCATCTGGGAATACCTCAGGGTAGTCTCGCACTACAGGTACATCCCCTACCTTCGTCTTTTCCTTCTGGGCGTCAATCACATAAGCCAAGAAGGTTTCGCAACCCTTGGTCACGTATCTCTGAGCTCTAACCATCGAGATGATCCCAATCTCCCCCTTTCGCCTCTCCCCGTAAACTGTCACGACCTCGGTCTCAGAAATCGGTATCCTGATCATCTTCTTAGCACAAAGAATATCTGCCTGACGGGCTGTCATCCAGTCCATACCGACGATCACATCGAAACTGCTGATCTCGATAGGCAGTAAATCGATCAAGAATCGGTGAGTATCGATTTCGAGTACACACCCTCGATAAATACGGCTCACTAAAGCGGTACTGCCGTCTACCCTCTCGACAATCAATGGCACAGATAATACAGTAGGAACAACAGTAAAATAAGCACAGAAGGACACTGACACATAAGAGCGATCGGCTCCAGAATCAAATAAGACTCGCGCACGCAGGCCATTCAGAATATGCGTACCCGTAACGACATCTGGAGCATCTCTGGCCTCCTCAGCTGTGGCCTGGAACACCCGGCCTCTGGCTCTCGGAGCTGCATCCCTGCGGGAGGGGGAAGAAGAAGGCTCGACTCTAGCCCCGCTCGTGCTCACTCCCGGTACTGCTGGTGCTGTCTCTGGGCAGTCTCTCATGCGATGGCCCGGCTTCCCACATCGGAAGCATAATGCCTCTGGGGCTGTGCAGGCTGTAGCTGTGTGGCCGAACTGGCCACATCTAAAACACCGAAACTGATCACTGGCACATGGTCCGGCATGCCTGCGGTGGCATCTCGGACAATCTCGCTCTCCGGATAAACTGTCAGCTCTACTCCCCGATGCCCGGGACCCCCGCCCAACACTGCTCTGACTGGCCGCATGACTGTCTCTCTGACCCTGTCCCCGGGATCTCTCATCCCGACCTCTATCTCTGCCTCTGTCCCTGCCTCGGTCCCTACGCGGACCTGAACTCTGCTCCTGCTGACGGCCCTGCTCGGGCTGCTGATCCCTCGGCTCGCGCCAGTAACTAGAATGCTCAGTGGCTCCCGTACGCTGTCTCTGAGTAGGCGGCTGCTCTCGCTGCCTCTCGATCTCTCGCTCTCTCATGCGAGCTAATTCCAGCGCCCTAGCAAAAGATGACGTCTCCTGTAGTCCCACAAACTCCCTGATATCTGGTCTCAGGCCGTCAACAAAGGCATCGGCCTTGCGCCTCTCTGTATTCACATGCTGCGGCGCGAACTGGGAGTACTCATTGAAGCGATCCACATACTGCTGCACGGACAGATCCCTCTGCTGTAAGTGGAGGAAACGGCGCTCCATCTCTCGCTGCTCATCACGGGGTGCATACTGAATTTCAAACATGTCCTTAAATTGAGCCCAGGACATCGCATATGCACGAGAAACAGACATGGAAGACTCGATAGATCCCCACCACTGTGAGGCTCCACCCCTCAACTGATACGTGGCATACCCTACCATGTCTTTCGGGTCCACATGAGCAACCCGAAATGCAGACTCAATCTCGCGCTCCCACGCGAGTGCCATCCCTGGCTCACCCCCGCCTCTGAACTCTGGAGGATTCCCAGTCATGAAATCCTTAAATGAACCCCCTCGCTGAGATGTAGAGGAAGAGGCACCTGCACCCGTGCCCGTATCGTGACCATCCCCAGAACGTGGCCCCGTATCATGCCTCTGCTCTCTCTCCAGCTCTCTCTGCTGTCTATAGAACTCTGTAAGAGCCCCAAACAACTCTGACTTGCGGATATACTCATCATCACCCGGCGGCTTACCCGCGCCAGAACCCTCTCCCTGGTCTGCCATACTGATCTGCACAAAACAAGGCAATTAAGCACAAAAGGTAAGTCTCCCAGCGTTATACACTAAGCCAGGATAGTTAAATCCTCTAGTATCCGTCACTGGAATACTCCCAAGAATCTGAACACGGTCTAAGCTCAAGCATCCACTGATACTCAATACTAAAACCACAAGCTCTGATACCATACATGTAACACCCTCTAATCCCAACTAAAAGCCACGTCATTTACAATACACATGTGGCATTAACGCAATCACAATCCATATCCCAATGTCAAGGTTTACACAAACACTGATTAATTAAAACATTTTACGCACATTAACCATAATATCCAAAAGTCAACCCGACATACAAGACCCGACCCGGACCCAAATATTCACATACAACCCAGTATCATTTGTCCCAAAGTTCCTAGCAAAGTATCACATACAGATAACAAAAGCAGAATCTCCCGATCGCAGCAAGTCAAGCTCCTATCGTCGCTCAGGAGCTGGCGGTCCTATCTTCGGTCCCCCTGATACACACATCAGACTCGAATACGTAAGCTTCGCAGCTCGTGAGTACACAAGGTTTAGACACTGCACAATTCACATAATCACACATCGCATGTCACATGGCAGCCCTACACTACGTGGCATAACACATGCCAACGAGTCTCTACTCAGAGACCCTAGAGATCCAATACAGAAAGAGATACTCATCTCAATTGGGGATCCCTCCCCCCCTGGAGCCAAACCACGCCCGTGGAAGCTAACAGGAATAACGGCCGCATATATATATATGGGAACCCTTCACAGGGTCAAACAGAGCTACACAGCTCCCACGATACTCATCGCAATATATAGTAATGGATCTCAAATATAACACATAGTAAGAAAGAAAGATCATACCTGAGGGGCAACTCGCAGTGCCCAAACAATTCATATAATCACATATGAAATATTAACACAAAAGACTCGAAAGACAACGACTAGTCTTTGGAAAAAGTCTCGCGTACTCACCTGGATCACCCTGCACAATTTCCCTAACTGTCTGATCCGAACCCGGCCCGTAACAATCTCTGGGAATCCCTGTACACAAATTAATTCTCCCAGATTAATCTCGATTATCCCATAACTGTTAATATACCCAAATGAACCCACAAAACAACCCAACGGACCCCCAAAGCCCAAACCGACCCAAGCCCGCAGAAGCCCGATCGCGGCCGCACTGGCCCGATCGCGGCCCGCGCTCGAGGAAGAACATCGCGGCCGCGCTAGGCGCGTCGCGACCGCGCTCACGACGAACAGCAGTCCCCTGTTTCTGTTTCAATTCTGTCCAGGGGTTATTTCACCCCCACAGCTCGATTCCAGCAGCTAGAACTCACCAAAACTAATACCAAAACACTTCTAACACATATATACACCAATTCCCATCATATCACATGATTAACATACAAAAATCAGATTCAATTCTAGAGGTTTACTCACCTTGAACTCAAGAACACCTATGGAAGCTTTCAATCCAATTTGCAGCAATTAACTCCACTCAATTGACTTCAATCTCACTGAATCAGTAGAATAGGATCACACACACACTTATCTTAGGTTTTGCACAAAAGAAGGATAAGGAAGCAACGTCACACATACATATACGCTATATACGGATCCCGTTATATCGCGGGTTCGACACCGATACCCGACCCCAATATCAAAAATCCACTATTTATATCATTAAATCCCATTTAATCCCGTGAATCCATAATTATAATTTATCCACTAAAATTATATCCCGAATCCACGTAATCCCCCGTCCCGACACGTATAATCCACTATACGGGACGCAATTGGACCAACGCAATACTCAATAAAATAATTGGTCAATAGGATAATTACACGTACCTGCTCGGGAGTCGGGGTGTTACAATATATATATATATATATATATATATATATATATATATATGTATGTATATATGTATGTATATATATATATATATATATATATATATATATATATATATATATATATATATATATATATATATATATATATATATATATATATATATATATATATGGGTGGGTTCAATGGAAAACCACTATGCACGTGAAAACTATGGAAACCTACGCATACCGTCCGATTTGGTGCATTTCATGAAAAAAGCGGTGGCATGATCGTAAATAAGGTGATGCATCACGTGAGATTTTGATGCATCAGGCGGGAAATTTGATGCATCACACGAGATTTTGATACATCACGCGGGAAATTTGATGCATTTGTGGTGGTGCAGTGCGGTTTTCACAAGTTTTCAGGTGCATGATGGTTTTCCATTGAACCTCCCTCTATATATATATATATATATATATATATATATATATATATATATATATATATATATATATATATATATATATAACTTGTAAATTATAAATGCCTTGTAAGATAGTAATAATAGTAAAGAAAATATAGTAAGGATAAAGATATGTAGTAAAGATAAAAACCAAAGATTTATTACATCCACTCATTTATTAATTAATACAAAAGATCATTATTATTAGAGAGTAAATTACACAAATGGTCCTTGTGGTTTATGGGTTTTTACGGTTTTGATCCCTCAAAGAATTTAATTACATGGATAGTCCCTAAAAAAGAATTTTTTCACTCTTTTAGTCCCTAAGCCCATTAAAAAGACTATTTTACCCTTATGTTAAATTAAACTTGGTCCTTCATAATAATAATAATAATAATAATAATAATAATAATGATAATAATAATAATAATAATAATAATAATTATTATTATTATTATTATATAAAAATAAATATTAATGATTCCATCAAGTCAAAACTCATAAGTCACGCCCTTCTTCCAAGCAATCGATTTAATCCAATCCAAAATCAGATTACCGGTGATTTCACCGTCCCCGTCAGCATCCCCTATCATCAATATCGACAACTCCTTACCATCCTTGGACACCACCACCACCAAAACTCATCTTCTACTATCCAACAAAACCCACTTCCACCACTACTCTATGCTTCCAGATCGTTGCTAACTTGGTATTCGTCTTCGTCGGCATCATCGACATTCTAAATCGTCGGCAAAAATCAAGTTCCAAATCCTCTGAGTGTTCAGTTAAAAGCATCGATTCAAGTTTGGTTATCGTCTTCAATTTCTAGACATTATTTGATTTCCAACAATCGCCGAACATCATCTAATATTTCTGTCAATAATTTGCACATGAAGATGAACCCAAATCTGGGGTTTTTAAAATAGTTTTGTTCATGTTCTTGTTGGATTGTTCATCTTCAATTAATTATCAATGTTCAAAAAATTGATTAAAAATCGTTTTTTTGTTCGTCTTAATGGTGGTGGCTGACTTGGTTGTGTTGATTTTAAGGATTTAGTTTTGAATATTATTCCTTTGAAATTATGGATTTAGTATATTGATGATTCATATATGGATTTAATTTTGAATATTAATAATTAGATATATGGTCCCTAAAAATTTTTATTCACTCTTTTGGTGATTCCTATACGGGTTTAGTTTTGAATATTATTCCTTTGAAATTATGAGTTTGTGAATCATCGGCGCTCGTCGGAGAAGATGAACGATGATGGTGACTGGATATCTAGGTTTGCTCCAAGACACTCAAGAACATATAATAATAATAATAATAATAATAATAATAATAATAATAATAATAATAATAATAATAGTAGTAGTAGTAGTAGTAGTAGTAGTAGTAGTAGTAGTAGTAGTAGTAGTAGTAGTAGTATTAGTATAATAATAATAATTGTAATAATAATAGAGTAATAATTTAAAGGACAAAAGTATAATTTATCAAAGGGTAAAATGGTCTTTTTTTGGTCAAACATTAGGTCAAGCTAATTCAAGGACCAAAAGAGTGAAAAAATTCTTTTTTAGGGACTATCCATGTAATTAAATTCTTTTAGGGACCAAAACCGTAAAAACCTATATACCACAGAGACCATTTGTGTAATTTACTCATATATATATATATATATATATATATATATATATATATATATATATATATATATATATATATATATATATATATATATATATATATATATATATAGGTTCAATGGATAACCACTATGCACCTGAAAACTATGAAAACCTATGCATACCGTTCGATTGGGTGCATTTCATGAAAAACCCGGTGACATGATCGTAAATAAGGTGATCCATCACGCGGGAAATTTGATGCATCACGCGTGGAATTTGATACATTTGTGGTGGTGCGGTTTTCACAAGTTTTCAGGTGAATGGTGGTTTTCCATTGAACCCCCCGCTCTCTCTCTCTCTCTCTCTCTCTCTCTCTATATATATATATATATATATATATATATATATATATATATATATATATATATATATATATATATATATATATATATATATATATATATATATATATATATATATATATAGGGGTGGGTTCAATGGAAAACCTATATGTATCGGAAAACCCGGGAACCACTTTATAGCCATTGGATCAGGTGATGCATCACGCGGGAATTTGATGCATCACGCGAGAATTTGGTGCATCACGCGAGAAATTTGATGCATCGCGCGGGAATTGTGATGCATTTGTGGTGGTGCATGGAGGTTTTCCAAAGTTTTCCGATACATGTTGGTTTTCCATTGAACCACCCTCTATATATATATGTGTGTGTGTGTGTGTGTGTGTGTGTGTGTGTGTGTGTATAGTTCGAGACAATATCATTCAATATGCAGCGCACCAGAAGGTACCGTTCTTAAAAAAATTTTAACTTTTTTTTTCATAAACATGTTTTAATTAACATTAAGAAGATATATGTAAATTTCGCATACATTCATATCTACTAACTCCTAAAAAATATCTGAACGTACAGTTACATAAATTTGTATATATGTGAACGTGCATTTATGTGATGCGTGATTTAATGTACTTAGAATCTGTGAATTTGCGTGAAATTTATATATCATCTGTGTAATGTTAATTAAAAAATGTTTAAAAATTTCAAAAATAATAATTTTAAGAGTGGTACCTTTTGGTGCGCTGCGTAATAAGTGGTACTCACTTGAAAACACAAACATATGAAAACAATTGTCTTATCAAATCTCAAACCTTAAATTTGTATTATCAAGTCTTACAAAATCAACTATGGAGTCATCTCAAAGGCTAATTAATGTTATACATTAACTACGAATAAATCAACTCATTGAGATCTGTATTTAGAATAAGGGTTTATTATATGTTTTTATGTTTTTTACGTTTTTGTTCCTTTATGTTATTTTTTTCCATAAAAGTATTCAAGTTAATTTTTTTAGGTTTAGTGTTGGATATTAGAACCGATGAAGATATATCACCATTTTGATGATGCATGATGGGGGGACGAAGAAGATGATGAATATGGCTGAAAATGAGGATGAATAATTGAGATGCATCACGAATCGAAGGATGAACATTAGATGCATCAACATCAAATTATCCTTTTTGAATTTAATTAGATTTTGTAAGTTTGAAAGTGTATCAATTAGTTTTGTTTATCATTTATTGTTTAGCTATTTGATTCAAATTTTAATTATTATAAAATTAAAATTTATTTGACTAGATATATTACTTTTTCTCAAAATACCCCTATGCATACCAAATACGTGCATCGCATGATGCACCAATGATCATTTTATCTAAAGGTTGTGGTTGATTCTTTTTTTGGTTCCCGATACATATGGTTCCCCATATATATATATATATATATATATATATATATATATATATATATATATATATATATATATATATATATATATATATATATAGGGAGGTTCAATTGAGAACTTTTGTGCATCGAGGTACAAAAGAACCTATATCATCCATTAGATTAAAGAATTGTATGGATTAGATTAAATGACAAAAGAGTAAATAATTGGACAATTTTATGCATCTTGTGCATTACAAAAAAACATGGAAGGGCATTTTGGGTATTGTGCATACCTCATTAAATTTAATATTTTAACAAATAACTAAATAATAAATGTTAAAATAAATTCAATTGATCACTTTCAAATTTAACAAAAGTCACACAAATTCAAAAAGAATGATGGTGATATTGATGCATTTCATATTAATCGTTCAATTCGTGATGCATATCGGTTTTATCTATACAAAATCTATACAATTCGTGATGCATCATCATCATCTTTATATTCATCGTTTATCATCATCGTTCATCATCTTCGTATTCATCGTTTATCATCATCGTTCATCTATGCATAGTGTTCATCATGGTGCATCGTTGTTAATCATCAACATCATTGTTCTAATGGATGCATCAACGTGTTCATCATCATCTTCTTCGTTCATCGTGTTCTTCGTGTTCATCATGTTTCATCGTATTGTTCATCATCGGTTGCATCTCTTGTTCATCATGTTCATCATCATCGCGGTGGCGGCGGCGGCGGTAGTTGGCGGGGTTCCTCGATGCATACAGTGGAGAGAGAGAGAGAGAGAGAAAAAAAAAGAGAGAGATACGGTGGAGAGGTGGTTACAACAAAGGTGATGGTGGTGGTGGTGGTGGTGGTGTGGTGGATACGGTGGGGAGAGAGAAAGAGAGAGAGAAATAAAGAAAGAGAGAGATATGATGAGGTAGTTACTTTTTTTGAATATTTATTCCTTATTTATTTCTAATTTACCTATTATAATTAATTCCATATATTTAATTTTACATATTCAATATTTCAGGAATAACCTTAGTGCACCCTTGTTTGATTCTTTGGTGCACAAAAGTTTCTAGAGGTGTCTCGGTGCATAAAAGTTCTCAATTGAACCTCAATCTATATATATATATATATATATATATATATATATATATATATATATATATATATATATATATATATATATATATATATATATATATATATATATATAGGGTTGGGATCATTGCGAAACCTTAATTTAGTGCAGAACTATAGAACCAATCTAAATCATTGGATTATAATATAACACTTGGGATAAGATGATAATTATGCAATTAACATTGAATTAATAGTAGCTCACCAAGTTTGACTGCTCACTTTGCCATTTTTTACTCTTTTAATATCGAATTTACATGCAGTGTTGCATATGTGTGATATAGTATCACTTCGACGTTGAATATGTGACATAAACTGTAATTCGACATTGAATGATCTTTAATATTGAATGGTCGTCTGGGTAAAAAAATTTTTTACGAAAAATAAACACGTAAAATTTTTTCGAAAAAAATATATCATGACCGTTCTCGTTAAATCCACCAACTTTGACTACTAAATTTGATCATTATTTTGACTCTGTTAATATTGAATGTATATACAGTGTTGCATCGGCGTTGAATATACGATATCAAGTGTTCATTCGACATTGAATGATCTCGTCATGCTATATTGCATCGTGGTCTAGGTAAAAAATTTTTTTACGAAAAATAAACACGTAAAATTTTTTCAAAAAAATTATATCATGACCGGTCTTGTTTTAAAAATTATAAAATTCTCGTTTTTATGGTATAATTTTTTTGATTACTAATTAATCATTTTAATGTTATTTTAGTTTAAAGAATAAAAGATATTTATTTTGCTAATGTTAATTTTTTTGCTATTTATCCTGAAATAAATTATCACTAATATCAATCTCTTTTAACTAATTTCAAACTTGACTCTTTCAAATAATGACTATTAGATTAATCTAATCAATGGACGATATTGGTTTCACAGTTCTACACTAAATTTAAGTTATACAATGATCCTATATATATATATATATATATATATATATATATATATATATATATATATATATATATATATATGTATGTATGTATGTATGTATGTATGTATGTATGTATGTATGTATGTATGTATGTATGTATGTATGTATGTATGTATGTTCAAGTGAGTACCACCTATTATGCAGTACACCAGAAGCTACCACTCATAAAAATTTATTTTTTTGAATTTTTTTTTCATAAATATGTTTTAATTAACATCATACAGATAATATATAAATTGCACGCATATTCATACATCCTAAATGCATGAAATCATGAATCACATATATTAATGCAAGTTCACTTATATGTAAATTATGTAAGTGTACATTCACATCATTTTTTAGGAGTTAGGAGATGTGAATGTATGTGAAATTTACATATTATCTTCATATTGTTAATTAATTCATGTTTATGAAAAAAAAATATAAAAAAAGTTTTTTTAAGGGTGAAACCTTCTGGTACGCTGCATATTGAGTAGTACTCTCTCGAACCATATTCTACACACACACACACACACACAAATATATTCAGGGCTGGGTTCAATGAAGAACCTCTATGCATCGAAAACCTTGGAGAACCACAATGCATCGCTAGAAAATCGTAATGTATCACGTAGAAATCGATGCGTCGTGGGAATTTGATGCATCACGTGGAAATAATGATGCATCACGGGGGAATTGTGATGCATTTGTGGTTGTGCATGGAGGTTTTTCAAAGTTATTCGATGCATGGAGGTTCTACATTGAACCCCCTCTATATATTTATATGTATGTATATATACATGTATATGATGTGTTTGATGACGGTGGCTGTTAGTATTAGTAAAAGTCTGTTACATAGAATAACATTATCATTGAGAAAGTTGACATGAAAATTTTATATTATTACTATTATTAGTATTATTTTTATATTTATTAAAACAAGTAAGATAACAACTTAAACACCCTACTAAAATATTACGGTTTCAGACTACGAAACTTGAAAATAAAATAATATTATGATTGTTGTATTT
This sequence comes from Centrapalus pauciflorus, assembly GCA_020465985.1. Classification (NCBI taxonomy): domain Eukaryota; kingdom Viridiplantae; phylum Streptophyta; class Magnoliopsida; order Asterales; family Asteraceae; genus Centrapalus; species Centrapalus pauciflorus. The sequence goes on along the minus strand of JAANYP010003392.1, from coordinate 153,842 downwards.
CTCTTTTCCTAATTTTAGCTTCAAGTTAATTCATCACCGTTGTTAGAGAAATGGGATGATTGATTTTAAGTTATATATCGATACAACTTGAAAATTAATAGAGAATTCATATGCATAATTCGCGTCTTCTAACTAATAATTTGTTTTTGTTTTCTTTCTGTCGATTCTCTCTACTAAACACCACATTAGTGTTTAATCAATGATTTCATTATACGGATGAATCACAAACACAAACACAAACACAAACACGACTTAGGGTTTAATACTTCGTTTCCCACAACGATTCACACTCGGTTTTAGTATAAGTACTAAAACCGAATTCTATATGCATCTTTTTCCTATCTATTTGATCATGTACAGAGTACATCTGGTTTTGATTCAACATTTTTTTTTGTTATGATTTCTTTTTTTTTTTCTTTTTTTTTTTATTGAGGGAGTGAATGCAACAACTTCTAAGTAAAATAATATATATTCTTTATGAGGTCACAATTATTCGATTATGACAATTTACTAAATAAATAATAAAAAATATCAAGTAATAATAAAAACAGATGGAATAAATGATATGAAAACAGAATATGCAATATAAAAAAGGCCTCGGGAATAACAATTTGTCGAGTGATGAATTATTTAATTAATTTATAAAATTGTTTGGAAGATTTGTTGTGTGATTGGTTGGATAACATTCAATTCTTTCGTCTTCTGCCTTAACTTTGTCTACGATAAAGTTTGTTGCATGATAACCAATTTTTTACGTCTGCTTACTACTAAACTAACTTAAGGTATTTTTTAATTATTTTTTTAAATAAAATATTGTCAGAAAATAGGAGTTTATTTTGTACATAAAAGAAAATATAAGTTTTGGAATATGAACAATTTTTGTTTATTTTGTACGTATTAAGGCTGCGTTTGGCAAAAAGATTTTGGTAGCTTTTAGAAGCTTTAACTTTTAATTTTTGAAGATTTAAGCTTAAAAACCGTGTTTGGTTAATAGGAGTTTAAGTTTTTGATTCGGATTTGAAAGCTTTCAAAAGCTCTTCTACGAGTATGTTTGGCACGACTAGCTGGAGCTGTAACTTTTGGGAGTTGTAACTTTTTAAAAGAGCTGTAACATTTTGTTTTTATAAACGTGTTTGGTAAAAGTAGTTGTAGCTGTAGCTTTTAGTATTAAATGACATAAAAAACATTGATAATACTTAAAGTTGTAGTTTATAATTATTTGGAGGGTAAAAAATTAATTTCGTTTAACCAAAAGCTCAAGCTCGTTTTGAAAGCTACTTCAGGTAGCTTCTCGTGAAAGAGCTTCTGAAAGCTTTCAAATCCGAATCAAAAGCTTAAGTTTCAATCAACCAAACAGAGCTTTTGAGCTTAAGTTTCCAAAAACTATAAGTTGAAGCTCTTAAAAGCTTATTGTCAAATGCAGCCTACAAGAAACTTTCAAAACGAGTTTAAGCTTTTGGTCAAACAAAAGTACTTTTTTACCCTCTCAATCATTATAAGGAAAATTTTAATTAATATCAATGTTTTTATTTATGTCATTCAATATTAAAAGCTATAATTACAGCTACTTTTACCAAATACATTTATAAAAACAAAAACCTCCAAATCTTTTAAAAAACTACAGCTCCCAAAAACTCCAGCTACTAAAAGCTTCAACTCATAGCTACAACTAGTCGTGTCAAACATACCCTAAATGTCCGAATAAGGAGTGATTATCATATTCATATTTATGTATAGTAATAATTTACAAAATGAATGCTACTACATCTATATATTATAATAATTGAGAACAATTCCTGCCACGTGTCACCTTTCTAATACCCCACTTTTTCATTTTCCCGTTCTTTTTCCAAAAATAAAAATTAACATTAATTTAAGTAACATTCTTATCATTTAATTGATTTAATTTAAACTTTATTGTTGAAACTTATTATTTTTGTTACCTAAAATAATTCAAACTACAATTAATATTCATTAAAAGTTTTCAAGATTAACAAGCTAAAATAATTTTTTTTTAAATCAATAAAATAATAAACTTCATGTTTAAATGTCCTAAAGAGTAAATAAATTAAAAAAATCGGTAAAATAAAAAATTTAGTTTTATAATAAAATATTTTAAAAAATTGACTTAGAGTCATCATTTTTTTACCATTAAATCAATAATTCAAATATTTTGAATCACATTTTAGTCGTCTTCTTTGACTTAAACATTGACTTAGAGTCATCATTTTTTACCATTGACTCAATGATTTTGCATGTATGTCATCTTTTTATTGATTTTTATTGTATCTTAATTTTAAATTTTTTTTTGGAGGTTTTTAAGGGATCCCACCTCTTTATTAATATTTAATTTATAACAAATCTTTTACATCAATCCATGTAATACATGAGTATTAATCTAGAATTACAACAATTTAGTAACAAACTGTAATCACGAAAGCATTTGTTATTCTTTCATCACAGATAAATTTTCATTGGTTGAAAACATATATAATTAAAACTTCTTTACAACATATAATTATTAAAATAATAGTTATTCTTTAATTATGAAATTATTTTTAAAAATTTAAATTTTAAACAATATAATTAAGTGCCTAATTGGAATCCCATAAATTATCTACGGAGGTTGATATTTATTTTTAAATAAATTAAAAAAAAAGACAGGATAGTTAATTTTAGGGGTGATAATTTCTACCTAACAAGTCAAACGGACGAAACTATCAAAATGACACGTAATAAAAAACTAAGCTAGGACATAATTTTTAAAAAAATTTAATCAGGTTTTGGTTCCACTGCTTTAGAATGCTTCGAATCTTGTTTAAAATCTACTATAAAATACATGCAACCACAAAATCATATTTTATACTTCAAATTATGGGGCGTTTGGTTCGCTGGAATCTGATGGAATCTGGCGGAAAAGGAATGGAGTTTCCATTCTGATGGTTGTTTGGTAGTCCAAAGGAATGGAATGATCATTCCACATTTTAAAAAAATCCCCCATTTTGAAGGAATGATCATTCCATAGCAAAATGGAAGAAATTTAAATTTCATTCCTTCAAAGCAATCCTTTTAACAACGAGTCTTTTTATTCTCAACAAACTATAGTATTTGGATTCAGACAGATTTCATTCCTTCCAGAATTCCATTCCTTTGATAGATTCCATTCCATTCTGTCAGATTAGCGAACCAAACACCCCCTTAGTTCCTATAAGAACCAAACCTAAAAGCCTGATAAAACCCAAATTAAACTCAATTTACTTCAAAATGATATTTGGATTTGAACTTTTCAGGGTGCGGATTAATCAAGCTTTCAACTGATTTTTAGCTTTATTTTAATCTCTTGGTGCTTTGATTTCAATTAAGAATTCGAATGCTTATTCTTAATCACCCATAATTATAAAATCACACATCAATTATAATATATCAACCAATGGGGTCTAGCCCATTATGTAAGAGATGTGTAATGTAAGTGTGAGGTAACGGATTCGACTTCCGTTAAAGACAAGTTGAGATTTAAGTAGTGGTAGTAAGTTCTGAAGTCCCCACTGCCCACTGGGGCAAAAAAGTATTTTTAGGAGTAGGAGTAAATTAGTTTGCCGTTCAAAAAATAATAATAATATATCAACAAATCTTCACTAAATCAACTCAATTACAATATTGAAAGTCTTAAATTACAATTAAAGACTTTATTTAAGACATTGGGTGTTACAACTTTTATGTGTTTCCATCATCCAAGAAGATTTAACCTTTTTTTTTTATAGTTATTATATTTAGGGGTACGAACATTAAATTGAAATCGAAGAAATAGTATTAAATCTAATCAAATGAAAGAATTGAACAATGAAACATCAAGAAAAACAATAACAAGAATAATATCATTATATCTAACAATTGAACAATGAAACATCAAGAAATAGTATTCGAATTTTGCATTGCATAACATAATTTAATAACTCTAACTATTTTATTACCATACTTTCCATTCTAATATTAACAATAATAAAATTAATAACTCTAACTATCTTATATAAATTAACTAGTTTATAACCCACGTATTACGTGGATATTTTTAATTAAATTTATTTATATAAAATGTATATGAGTAAAAATAAAAACATAAAAAAATAATAATTATATTTATTTTTTATTATTTACATATTAAAAAATAGAGTATATTTATCTTTTTAAAAAATAACTTAAATTGTATTTAGCTTTTATTTTTTATAAGTTGTAATTATCTTTTTGGTGAACGTAGAGATGACACGTGACATTTGATGTTTTCCTTTATTATACATAATAATAATGATTTCCACAACTAATTCAAAATTTTACATTTGGATCTAATTATGATTATTACGGATAATAAAATTTTCTTGTATTGTAGAAGTGACATATGACATGAATTATTTTGTTTTATTATAATATATAGGTTAATCAACCATGTATTACATGGGTTGATTTAGAAATGTAACACCCTCTAATCCCAGCTAAAAGCCACGTCATAAACAATACACAGGTGGCATTAACGCATATAATATCCATATCACAATGTCAAGGTTTACACAAACACTGATTAATTAAAACTTTTCACAAACATAATCATAATACCCAAAAGTCAACCCGGCATACAAAACCCAACCCGACCCGACCCGTTATTCGCATACAAACCCAGTACCACCGACCCATATTTTCCCAACAGCATAGGGAGCACATACATATAACAAAAGCAGAATCTCTCGATCACAGCAAGTCAAGCTCCTATCTTCGCTCAGGAGCTGGCGGTTCTATCTTCGGTTCCCCTGATACACACATCATACTCGAATACGTAAGCTTCGCAGCTCGCGAGTACACAAGGGTTAGACACTGCACAATTCACATAATCACATATCGCATGTCACATGGCAGCCCTACACTATGCGGCATAACACATGCCAACAAGCCTCCAATCAGAGACCCTAGAAATCCAATACAGAAGAGATGCTCATCTCAATTGGGGAATCCCTCCCCCCTGGAGCCAAGCCACGCCCGTGGAGGCTAACAGGAATAACGACCGCATATATATATATATATATATATATATATATATATATGGGAACCCTACACAGGGTCAAACAGAGCTACTCAGCTCCCACGATACTCATCGCAATATATAGTAATGGATCTCGAATATATATAGCACATATAAAGAAGGAAAGATCATACCTGAGGGGCAGCTCGCAGTGCCCAACACAATCACAACAATAATATACGCACATATTATGACTCGATAAAAGTAGGCCCTTTGAAAAGAACTCGTGTACTCACCTGGATCACCCTGCACAATCTCCCTAACTGGTTGATCCGAACCCGGCCCGAAACGATCTCTGACAATCCCTGTACAAAATAATTCTCCTAGATTAATCTCAATCATCCCATAACTGATAACATACCCAAATGAACCCCATAACGGAACCCAATGGACCCCCAAAGCCCAAACCGACCCAAGCCCGCAGAAGCATGATCGCGGCCGCACTGGCCCGATCGCGGCCCGCGCTCGAGATGAACATCGCGGCCGCGCTCGCGTCGAACAGCAGTCCCTTGTTTCTGCTTCTGTTCTGTCCAGGGATAATTTTATCCCCACAGCTCGATTCCAGCAGATTTAACTCATCAAAATGACACTAAAACACTACCCAAGCATAACCAAACTAATTCCCAACATATCTCAATGTTTATCATACAAAATCACATCTAATTTGGAGAAATCCTTACCTTAAACTCAAGAACACAACTAGGAGATGCCAAATCTGATTTTCAACACTTTAATAACTTGATTTAGGATCCAATCTGAGCTCCAGCAGAATAGGTTCACACACACACACACACCTTTTCCTTTGGAATTGCACAAAAGAAGGATAAGCAAACACGTCACACATACATATATCATATAAACGGATCCCGTTATATCGCGGGTTCGACACCGATACCCGACCCCAATATCAAAAATCCAATATTCATATCAATAAATCCACTTAATCCCGTGAATCCATATTTATAATTTATCCACTAAAATTATGTCCCGAATCCACGTAATTCACCGTCCCGACACGTATAATCCACTATACGGGACACAATTGGACCAACGCAATAATCAATATTATAATTAGTCAATAGGATAATTACACGTACCTGCTCGGGAGTCGGGGTGTTACAAATCCTCCCCCCTTACAAAGATTCCGTCCCGGAATCTAACTCTGGCTCTGGAACAGGAAAGGATAGAGACTCCGCATCTCAGACTCGGGCTCCCATGTTGCGTTGGTACCCTTATGATGTCTCCATTGAACGAGTACCAATGATATCTCCTTATTGCGCAACTTCTTCACCTTCCGATCAGTAATCATCTCTGGCTGCTCAGCATATCTAAATTGATCATCCACAGATATCTCAGATAATGGCACATACTGATCCTCTTTCGCTAAACATTTTCTCAAATGGCTCACGTGGAATGTGTCATGAACACCGGCTAACTCTGGCGGCAATCTCAACCGGCAGGCCTGATCTCTGACCCTGGCGATGATCTCAAACGGCCCTATATACCTCGGACTCAGCTTGCCCCGGTGTCTGAATCGGATTACCCCTTTCCACGGAGACACTTTCAGCAATACATGATCCCCAACACTGAATTCGAGCTCTGAAGTACGGCGGTCAGCATAACACTTCTGAGGGCTCTGTGCAACACGCATATGCTCCCGAATCACGGCTACTTTTGTCGCTCGTCTCCTGAAGTAGCTCGGGCCCACTGATCGGTCGCTCACCGACCTCACCCCAACACACGGGGGTTAGACACTTACGGCCATATAATGCTTCAAACGGGGCCATCTTGATCGAGGCATGGTAGCTATTATTGTACGCGAACTCTACTAACGGGAGATGCACATCCCAGCTACCCCTGAAGTCTATGGCGCATGCTCTCAGCATATCCTCGAGTGTCTGATTTGTGCGCTCAGTCTGCCCATCTGTCTGAGGCCTGTAGGCTGTACTCAGCTGAACCCGGGTGCCCAGCTCTCTCTGGAAGCTCTGCCAGAACCGCGAGGTAAAACGAGTATCGCGATCAGAAGTAATCGACTTCGGAATCCCATGTCGCGACACTACCTCATCTATATACAGCCGCGCTAGCTGATCCATCGTGATCGTACCCCGAACCGCAAGAAAGTGCGCACTTTTAGTCAACCGGTCCACTATGACCTAAATCATGTCGTTCCCATGCACAGTACGAGGAAGTCGGACGATGAAGTCCATCGTGATGTGGTACCATTTCCACTCGGGAATCTCTAGTGGCTGTAGACGGCCGTGCGGTTTCTGGTGCTCACTTTTAACCTGCAAACATGTCATACACTGCTCGACATAACGGCCCACGTCCCTTTTCATACCCGGCCACCAGTAGAACTCTCGGAGGTCTCGGTACATCTTGGTGCTCCCAGGGTGAATAGACAACCTCGACTTATGCGACTCGTCAAGGATCAGCTGTCGTAAGTTCCCAACTCTGGGAACCCAAACTCTGCCTCTCAACATATACAAACCCCAGTCATCCCTGACCAACGCCTCGGTCTGACCCACCAACCTCTCTCTCTTCACATTCTGCTCCCGCAGACCCTCTATCTGTGCCAATCTCAGACTGTCAATCAGGGTAGAGGTGATCTCGAGTCTCATAGCTCGGGAGGTAACCGTCTGAACACACGCCTTACGACTCAAGGCGTCAGCAACTACGTTCGCCTTTCCAGGGTGATACTGTATCTCACAGTCGTAGTCTTTTAGAAGCTCTAAACTGCGTCTCTGTCGCATGTTCAATTCCTTCTGACTGAAAAGATACTGGAGGCTTTTGTGATCAGTATATACTACAAACTGTGACCCATACAGATAATGTCGCCATATCTTTAACGCAAAGACTATGGCATCCAACTCAAGATCATGGACACTATGATTTTCCTCATATGTCTTCAGCTGCCTCGAAGCGTAGGCAATCACCTTGCCTCGCTGCATCAATACACAACCAAGCCCTGTCCCTGATGCATCACAGTACACGGCGAAGTCATCCGTGCCCTCGGGTAAGGCCAACACCGGCGCCTGGCACAATCGAGCTCTCAACTCAGCAAAGGCAACCTCCTGCTCGTCATTCCACTCGAATGGTACGCCCTGCCGTGTCAGTCTCGTCAACGGCATGGCTATCCGCGAAAAATTCTGAATGAACCGTCTGTAGTAGCCTGCCAGCCCCAGGAAACTACGAATCTCTGGCACGGTCTTAGGCTGCTCCCAGCTCATCATAGCCTCAATCTTCGCGGGATCCACTTTGATGCCCTCACTGCTCACGACATGGCCCAAGAACTGCACCTCTCGGAGCCAGAACTCACACTTCGAAAATTTCGCATATAGTCTCTCTCTCTGCAGCACGCTCAGGACTTCCCTCAAGTGCTGCTCATGCTCCTCAGCGCTCCTTGAATATATCAATATGTCGTCTATGAACACAATCACAAAACGATCCAACATGGCTCTACACACCCTGTTCATTAAATCCATGAACGCTGCGGGTGCGTTAGTCAGTCCGAATGGCATGACTAAGAACTCGTAGTGTCCATAGCGCGTCCTGAAGGCTGTCTTGGGCACATCCTCTTCCCTGACCTTCAGCTGATGATATCCAGACCGCAAATCAATCTTCGAGAAAAAGCTAGATCCCTGTAGCTGATCAAATAAATCATCAATCCGCAGAAGTGGATATCTATTCTTCACTGTCACTTTATTCAGCTCTCGATAATCGATACACATTCGCATGGTACCGTCTTTCTTTTTCACAAACAACACCGGTGCTCCCCACGGTGACGAGCTCGGACGGATAAATCCCCTATCCAGCAACTCCTGAAGCTGAGTCATCATCTCTCGCATCTCAGTGGGTGCCAGCCTATAAGGCGTCTTCGCAATCGGCACCGCTCCAGGGATAAGGTCGATCCGGAACTCTACCTGGCGATCTGGAGGTAGCCCAGGTAGCTCATTTGGGAATACCTCAGGGTAGTCTCGCACTACAGGTATATCCCCTACCTTCGTCATCTCCTTCTGGGCGTCAATCACATAAGCCAGGAAGGTCTCGCAACCTTTCGTCACATATCTCTGAGCTCTAACCATCGAGATGATCCCAATCTCGCCCTTTCGCCTCTCCCCGTAAACTGTCACGGTCTCGGTCTCAGAAATCGGTATCCTGATCATCTTCTTAGCACAAAGAATGTCTGCCTGACGGGCTGTCATCCAGTCCATACCGACGATCACATCGAAGCTGCTGATCTCAATAGGCTGTAAATCGATCAGGAATCGGTGAGTATCGATCTCGAGTACACACTCTCGATATACACGGCTCACTAACGCGGTATTGCCGTCTACCCTCTCGACAATCAATGGCACAGATAACACAGAAGGGGCAACAGTAAAATAAGCACAGAATGACACTGACACATAAGAGCGGTCGGCTCCAGAATCAAATAAGACTCGTGCACGCAATCCGTTCAGAATGTACGTACCCGTAACAACGTCTGGAGCATCTCTGGCCTCCTCAGCTGTGGCCTGGAACACTCGGCCTCTGGCTCTCGGGGCTGCATCCCTGCGGGAGGTAGAAGAAGAAGGCTCCGCTCTAGCACCACTCGTGCTCGCCCCCGGTACTGCTGGTGCTGCCTCAGGGCAATCTCTCATGCGGTGGCCTGGCTTCCCACATCGGAAGCATAATGCCTCAGGGGCTGTACATGCTGTGGCTGTGTGACCGAACTGGCCACATCGAAAGCACCGAAACTGATCACCAGCACACGGCCCGGCATGCCTGCGGTGGCATCTCGGACAATCTCGCTCCCCATACGAACTATCAACTCTGCTCCCTGATGCCCGGGACCCCTGCCCAACACTGCTCTGACTAGCTGTACGACTATCTCTCTGACCCTGACCTCTGGATCTGTCATCTCGACCTCTATCTCTGCCTCTGTCCCTGCCTCGGTCCCTGCGCGGACCTATACTCTGCTCCTGATGACGGCCCTGCTCGGACTGCTGCTCCCTCGGCTCGCGCTAATAACTGGACTGCTCAGAAGTCCCCGTGCGCTGTCTCTGGGTGGGCGGCTGCTCCCGCTGCCTCTCGATCTCTCGCTCCCTCATGCGAGCTAACTCCAGCGCTCTAGAGAAAGATGACGTCTCTTGCAGTCCCCACAAACTCCCTGATGTCAGGTCTCAAGCCGTCAACAAAGGCATCGGCTTTGCGCCTCTCTGTATCCACATGCAGCGGCGCAAACTGGGAGTACTCGTTAAATCGATCCACATACTGCTACACGGACAGATCCCTCTACTGTAAATGAAGGAAGCGGCGCTCCATCTCTCTCTGCTCATCACGGGGCGCATACTGAATCTCAAACATGTCCTTAAACTGGGCCCAGGACATCGCATATGCACGAGAATCAGACATAGAAGACTCAATAGATCTCCACCACTGTGAGGCCCCACCCCTCAACTGATAAGTGGCATACCCAACCATATCCTTCGGGTCCACATGAGCAACCCGAAAAGCAGACTCAATCTCGCGCTCCCACGCGAGTGCCATCCCTGGCTCACCCCCGCCTCTGAACTCTGGAGGATTCCCAGTCATGAAATCCTTAAATGAACCCCCTCGCTGAGATGTAGACGAAGAGGCACCCGTGCCCGTATCCTGACCACCCCCAGTACGTGGCCCCGTATCATGCCTCTGCTCTCTCTCCAGCTCTCTCTGCTGTATATAAAACTCTGTAAGAACCCCTGTAACATCCCAAATTTTAATTATATGTAATTTACGATTTTAAGACTCAATTATTTGTATTAATGAAATATTATGTCAATTTAAGTTATTTTGATCATTATTATCAGTTAAGTATGAAAATACGAAGTTGAGGGGTGTGTTATGCAAATAAGATAAAAAGGAGAATAAAAGAAAGGAAGTCTTCATTTTCAAAATATTCACTCTCTCACTACTCTTTCTCTCTACCGTATCCTCTCTCTACTCTCTCTTCCTCTCGGCTCCATCCAAGAACACACAAGAATCAACAAATTTCAAGTGCAAAAGTTGGAAACAAGTTGCAATTTAGGAACTATAACTGCTACAACAAACGATTTGAGGTAAGAATCACTCAAAATTTCAATATTTTGATGTTTGGGTTCGGTTTTTATAAGAAACCGAATCATAGATTTAAGATGCAAATGTTGTTGCATGTTGGATGTTATTGATGATATGTTTAAATCGAGCATGTATCTTGTTGTATACAAAAATTCAGAATCAGATTCGAAGTTTAAGTATGATTTTGGAATTAAGTGTGTGTTTTAGTGTGTGTGTTCATCGAGACTTGTAGAAAAAGTCATATAAATGGGTTGTTTTGATGCATAAATATGATGATATAAGTTAAATAATAGCATTTAAGTTCATATTTACAGTATTAGACTCGAAAACATGCAAAAATGACCCAAACATAATTCTGGAAAATATTGGAAAATTCACTAAGTATGAACTCGGATCCGTATGGACCGAATTCGGACCATCCGAATTCGGGTCCTGTTCATCCTATTTCGGACCACATATTTCGGATCACATAGACCAATTCGGACTCAACCTCAATTCGGACCATTACCCATTTCGGACCAATGTCAACTTCGGACACATAGCAATTTCGGAGCACCCAATCCGGATCACCCCCCAATTCGGACCTGAGGACCATCCGGATTTCGGATCCATCCGAATTCGGATATGGTCCGAAATCAGAACCTAATTACACTTAATTTTCAGAATACAATTTTAAGCAATTACTGACATTACATCACTATTACACCTACTTTACAGATCATTGTGGTGTTATCAAAACACACATTGATTCAGGATCAAGTCACAAAACCAATCACTGTGAGTAACAGATTGTCATTCGAACATTTATTGTTTTTGCATTCATGTTTATACATTCAATGGCATGTTCACGTTGTTCATATACTTCATTTGGCACTCATGAAATGATTTGTTGTTATGATGCACACTCGTACTTGACATGTAACACACATGTAGCCAGCGTTCATTTGAAAGTGCATCTATTTACATCATGCTTGCACTGCATGATCATTACTTCATAATCTGATGCGACCTGGACTGGGGCTGACAGCAGGCCACTGTCGGGGACTGATCATCCCACTCGTATCCCATCAGGTTCGGCACATCCCCGATCAGCATATTGAACTGCCAACCCATGCTTGCACTGCATGGTTTTTCACATACACTGAGGCTTACACTGCCGATATTCACATACATGGGGCTTACACTGCCCATGGTTAAGCATTGTTTGTAAAGAAATATTCGTTGTATGCATAATCTGTTATCTCACTAAGCATTTAGCTTACTGTTGACTCACATTGTTTACAGGCAAAGGCAAGAGTGTAGCTGGACCATCTACTTAAGCATATCAAATCAATATCCCGGAGACCTTAGTAGCTATTGGTACTTGAATGTAATAGCTTTGGGCTGAGATTTCTACTTCTAAAACAATTATGTTGATGTAATAGTTAGACTTTTATCACTGTAGACATGTATTCTATTGCTTTAGTGTGGATGTGCTTAATTCTAATTTAAGTATTCAATTTCAATTATTATGATACTCATTGGGTTGTTAGTCGATCCTGGTGATTGCTACAATTATATCATTAATTAACAAGGACGTCACAACCCCAAGCAACTCTGATTTGCGGATATACTCATCATCACCCGGCGGCTTACCCGCGCCAGAACCCTCTCCCTGATCTGTCATACTGATCTGCACAAAAGAAGGCAATTAAGCACAAAAAGTAAGTCTCCCAGCGTTATACACTAGGCCAGGATAATTAAATCCTCTAGTATCCGTCACCGGAATACTCCCCAAGAATCTGAACACGGTCTAAGTTCAAGCATCCCCCGATGCTCAATACTAAAACCACAAGCTCTGATACCATACATGTAACACCCTCTAATCCCAGCTAAAAGCCACGTCATAAACAATACACAGGTGGCATTAACGCATATAATATCCATATCACAATGTCAAGGTTTACACAAACACTGATTAATTAAAACTTTTCACAAACATAATCATAATACCCAAAAGTCAACCCGGCATACAAAACCCGACCCGAACCCGTTATTCGCATACAAACCCAGTACCACCGACCCATAGTTTTCTCAACAGCAAAGGGAGCACATACATATAACAAAAGCAGAATCTATCGATCACAGCAAGTCAAGCTCCTATCTTCGCTCAGGAGCTGGCGGTCCTATCTTCGGTTCCCCTGATACACACATCAGACTCGAATACGTAAGCTTCGCAGCTCGTGAGTACACAAGGGTTAGACACTGCACAATTCACATAATCACATATCGCATGTCACATGGCAGCCCTACACTATGCGGCATAACACATGCCAACAAGCCTCCAATCAGAGACCCTAGAAATCCAATACAGAAGAGATGCTCATCTCAACTGGGGAATCCCTCCCCCCTGGAGCCAAGCCACGCCCGTGGAGGCTAACAGGAATAACGGCCGCATATATATATATGGGAACCCTACACAGGGTCAAACAGAGCTACTCAGCTCCCACGATACTCATCGCAATATATAGTAATGGATCTCGAATATATATAGCACATATAAAGAAGGAAAGATCATACCTGAGGGGCAGCTCGCAGTGCCCAACACAATCACAACAATAATATACGCACATATTATGACTCGATAAAAGTAGGCCCTTTGAAAAGAACTCGTGTACTCATCTGGATCACCCTGCACAATCTCCCTAACTGGTTGATCCGAACCCGGCCCGAAACGATCTCTGACAATCCCTGTACAAAATAATTCTCCCAGATTAATCTCAATCATCCCATAACTGATAACATACCCAAATGAACCCCATAACGGAACCCAATGGACCCCCAAAGCCCAAACCGACCCAAGCCCGCAGAAGCATGATCGCGGCCGCAGTGGCCCGATCGCGGCCCGCGCTCGATGAACATCGCGGCCGCGCTCGCGTCGAACAGCAGTCCCCTGTTTCTGCTTCTGTTCTGTCCATGGATAATTTTATCCCCACAGCTCGATTCCAGCAGATTTAACTCATCAAAATGACACTAAAACACTACCCAAGCATAACCAAACTAATTCCCAACATATCTCAATGTTTATCATACAAAATCACATCTAATTTGGAGAAATCCTTACCTTAAACTCAAGAACACAACTAGGAGATGCCAAATCTGATTTTCAACACTTTAATAACTTGATTTAGGATCCAATCTGAGCTCCAGCAGAATAGGTTCACACACACACACCTTTTCCTTTGGAATTGCACAAAAGAAGGATAAGCAAACACGTCACACATACATATATCATATAAACGGATCCCGTTATATCGCGGGTTCGACACCGATACCCGACCCCAATATCAAAAATCCAATATTCATATCAATAAATCCCATTTAATCCCGTGAATTCATATTTATAATTTATCCACTAAAATTATGTCCCGAATCCACGTAATTCACCGTCCCGACACGTATAATCCACTATACGGGACACAATTGGACCAACGCAATAATCACTATTATAATTAGTCAATAGGATAATTACACGTACCTGCTCGGGAGTCGGGGTGTTACAAGAAAATACATATTTTTTTTTTATATTTTAGTAAATTATTTTAAAATTTATATATAATTAAATTAAAAAATTTGAAAGCTAGTTAAATTAGATATAAGAAAATACTTTGTTGTTTGATATTAAATAAAAAATATTATTATATTGTATTATTAAAAACAGATAATATGTGTTTGCAAAAAATGTTTCTTTTAATTTTTATTAACTTCAAATATGAAATATCAATGTAAGAAACAAAAAACTTCAATTATGTGAATGTGTATATATTTTGAAAATGATAAAATATAAAAATAGAATATCTGAAAATCAACAATCAAAATTTATCATATTCACAATTGAAGTTTTTTCAATTAAATTTTAAATCTTGTTAGCAAAATAATTAACAAAAAATTTTAACTTTATTTACTACACTTCTACATTTAAATCCAAATTTTTACATTTGAATTTAACTATGATCATTAAGGATAATAATGACACATATTTATTTTAGGTAAATATTAATTCATTAATGAAAAAATTAAAATTAAAATTTAATGTAATTTAAGGTAGTAAATTTGGAAAATGAATTAAAGAAAATGGCGTAGGTATAATTATTGATTTTAATTAAGGGTATAAGAGACATTTCATAAATAATTATGAGTTGTCATTAATCTGGACCATTGATTTTTATCTATCTAACGGTCCATAAACTCCAAATGGTTTTCTTATTTTATATAGTATAGATTATGATATTTTATTTTCGTATTAATTAAATCATTTAATAAATCTATGTATATAGTTAACAATCTATGAATCAATATTCTAATTCAATCAGCAAAATTTTTATGTATTCGTATATCATGTATTTTACTTTCATAGTTTATATAATTTACCTATTGAGTTTTAATATTAGCATTTAACTATTATAAATTTATAATTGTTATATACTAATTTAATTTATATGTATTTTTAAAAAAAATATTATTTTATAAAAATATTACAGGTAGTAAATGGGCAAATAACTAGTTTTTTCATAAAAATATAAAAGTTATTATAAAAACTTTGATTTTATTATATTTGAATTAATTAATTATTACATTAGTTATATTAGATATTTAGATGGATTAATAGATTATATTAGATTAGATTTGAATATAAATATAAATTTTATAAATAACTTGTGTCAAATGACAGTTTCGACACGTGGCAAATTAAATAAGAGATTGACACGTGACACATTAGTTACTAATTTAATAATATTAATTTATAGATTATAGATAGATTAGATTATAGATATAAAAATAGATTATATAAACTGATTTTGCATTTATTAGCTTTCTTTCTTACATATTTATTATCTATATATATTAATAGAGCAAAACTGTAACACCCTCTAATCCCAGCTAAAAGCCACGTCATAAACAATACACAGGTGGCATTAACGCATATAATATCCATATCACAATGTCAAGGTTTACGCAAACACTGATTAGTTAAAACTTTTCACAAACATAATCATAATACCCAAAAGTCAACCCGGCATACAAAACCCGACCCGAACCCGTTATTCGCATACAAACCCAGTACCACCGACCCATAGTTTTCCCAACAGCATAGGGGGCACATACATATAACAAAAGCAGAATCTCTCGATCACAGCAAGTCAAGCTCCTATCTTCGCTCAGGAGCTGGCGGTCCTATCTTCGGTTCCCCTGATACACACATCAGACTCGAATACGTAAGCTTCGCAGCTCGTGAGTACACAAGGGTTAGACACTGCACAATTCACATAATCACATATCGCATGTCACATGGCAGCCCTACACTATGCGGCATAACACATGCCAACAAGCCTCCAATCAGAGACCCTAGAGATCCCATACAGAAGAGATGCTCATCTCAATTGGGGAATCTCTCCCCCCTGGAGCCAAGCCACGCCCGTGGAGGCTAACAGGAATATATATATATATGGGAACCCTACACAGCGTCAAACAGAGCTACTCAGCTCCCACGATACTCATCGCAATATATAGTAATGGATCTCGAATATATATAGCACATATAAAGAAGGAAAGATCATACCTGAGGGGCAGCTCGCAGTGCCCAACACAATCACAACAATAATATACGCACATATTATGACTCGATAAAAGTAGGCCCTTTGAAAAGAACTCGTGTACTCACCTGGATCACCCTGCACAATCTCCCTAACTGGTTGATCCGAACCCGGCCCGAAACGATCTCTGACAATCCCTATACAAAATAATTCTCCCAGATTAATCTCAATCATCCCATAACTGATAACATACCCAAATGAACCCCATAACGGAACCCAATGGACCCCCAAAGCCCAAACCGACCCAAGCCCGCAGAAGCATGATCGCGGCCGCACTGGCCCGATCGCGGCCCGCGCTCAAGATGAACATCGCGGCCGCGCTCGCGTCGAACAGCAGTCCCCTGTTTCTGCTTCTGTTCTGTCCAGGGATAATTTTATCCCCACAGCTCGATTCCAGCAGATTTAACTCATCAAAATGACACTAAAACACTACCCAAGCATAACCAAACTAATTCCCAACATATCTCAATGTTTATCATACAAAATCACATCTAATTTGGAGAAATCCTTACCTTAAACTCAAGAACACAACTAGGAGATGCCAAATCTGATTTTCAACACTTTAATAACTTGATTTAGGATCCAATCTGAGCTCCAGCAGAATAGGTTCACACACACACACCTTTTCCTTTGGAATTGCACAAAAGAAGGATAAGCAAACACGTCACACATACATATATCATATAAACGGATCCCGTTATATCGCGGGTTCGACACCGATACCCGACCCCAATATCAAAAATCCAATATTCATATCAATAAATCCCATTTAATCCCGTGAATTCATATTTATAATTTATCCACTAAAATTATGTCCCGAATCCACGTAATTCACCGTCCCGACACGTATAATCCACTATACGGGACACAATTGGACCAACGCAATAATCACTATTATAATTAGTCAATAGGATAATTACACGTACCTGCTCGGGAGTCGGGGTATTACAAAAACACTCATATGCCACTTGTCATTCTATCATTTCATTAATTTTTTGATTTTCCGCTCTTTTTCCAAAATTAACAAATCAAACAATTTAATTGGTTTTCATTTAAGTAAAACAATTTTTGATTTATTTCCTAATATATTCATTAGAATCAACCAATTAAACTTATTACATTTAAAATAAATATTTGTTATCGTATATTGTATAAATAAGTTTAATTTATATCATAAAGTTAAATTATAATTACATACCATAAAATAATAATTCTAATAAATAATATTATCTATAAATTTAATTTAAACATTTACATTCTATTATTTTAATATCGTAATTAAATTAATATAAATTTTATTAGAAAATAGTAGTTATGAAAAATAATATTATTATTCTTATATTATTTTTAAATAATTAATAATTGTGCGTTTTTACTTTTATTTATATGCGTTTTATATAAATATTTTTTATTAAAAATACCCACGTAATACGTGGGTAATAAACTAGTATTCAATATGGGAGAACAACAGGGATATTCAAAATCACAATAATTTAAGTATGGCAACGAGGGTCTGGGAGACATAAGATCCAACATTTGGTGACAGGGGGTAAAAACTGAAAACTTACCAATATATATGTAAAGGTGAATTGTAACTTCTTTTAAATATATACTTTTAATTAATTATATTAGTCATGTATATGTACCTTACAACAGATTATAACAGTTTATTGTTATAAATATATATTACTAATTTTAGATATTGATAATTATATATGTCAAATAAAATTATAAAGTTGTAGTTTGTATAAATTTTAGGTTTCGTCTTTAATTTTAAACAATTATACTGACAACTTCTATTTTGAGATCTTGCATGCTATAATTTTAATTCCTAACCAACTCGACTTTTTAAAAATACCAAAATTGCTTTTTGAAACACATTTCAAGTTTAGTTTTTAGTAATTAATTTAGGTTTTTACTTTATATTTAATTTTTTTTATATTTATTATAACTTAATTAATAAGTGTTATTTTTACTTTTTATTATAAGAACTTAGTTACTACACCTTATGTATGTGTATTTTAACCAGGTTAGATGTTCATGTATTATATGAGGTGATTTTTTATTACTTAAAAAATAAATATTAAACTTTATTTTCAAACTATATATTTGACCATATAAATGTATTATCAATCCTGACTAAATAGGACGTTTGGATTGAAGGTATGGCACCATACACATTTCTTTTTTTTTTTTATTAAATATAATTTTATATGTTATTTCATATTTTCATAACAATCATGTTATGTTCATATTGTACAAATTATGTTGGGTTAATAATAAAAAAAGCAATATGTTTTTCTGTTTTTTGTGTTTTTATCACTTCATGTTATTTTTTCTCAAAAAAATCCTCAAATTAATATTTATTTTTTTGATATAGTGAAATTTGGTTATTAAAGCACGGTTTTTTCGGTTTTTAGAAAATCCACTTTACAAATTATAACCGGGTTCTAATGGTCAAATTTCACAAACCAAGGAAAAAAAATTATCTTGAAGACTTTTCTAGGAAAAATAACATGAAGAAATGAAAACGTAAAAGCATGTTGATTTTTTTTTTTCATAATTAGCTCAATTAAGTAATCTGTTATAACATACTAGTTATTAACTCACGTATTACTTGGATGTTTTATAGATACATGTTTATTAAAAATCTATACAAACATATATTACATACAACAATGTTTATTTTACTACAAAAAAATAAAAAAATATTATTATTTTTATTACTAACGACAATTAGATAATTTTATTACAAATATTACATTATTTTTAATTTTAAATGTATAAATAGTCCTAGTTAGCTAAACTTAAGAGTTAAATATGAGATTTATTAAAATCATTTAAAAATATTATTATTATTATTATTTATAAGAGTTAAATTAGGTAGTTAATTACATTTTTTTATTAATCTTTAATATAAATAGATAACTAACTAAGGGGAATTATATATGGAAATCTTTTAATATAAATAGATAACACTAATTAATGAGCATTATATATGAAATTGGACAGGAAAAAGAAATTTTGATTTAAGTGATAAAAGCGACACGTGTCGTTGAACATTTTCTTATATATATGTATATGCATATGTATATGTATATGTATATGTATGTATGTATGTATGTATGTATGTATGTATGTATGTACGTATGTATGTATGTAAGGTTAGGTTCTATGGGAAACCATATGCATCGAGAAACTAAAAAAGAACCGATCACAACCGTTAGATTAAATGATCATTGATGCATCACACAATGCACATATTTGGTATGTGTGTGAAATCGAGCCGAGCCGAGTTGAGCATCACCAAGTTCGAACTCGAAAATAAAACTCGAGCTCGATCGAGCTTAAGTTTTGAAACTCGAGCTCGACTCGATAAACTACTCGATACTATCGAGCTCGACTCGATTAAATTCGGGATAAAATTAATTTTGTCCCAATAACACGCAAGAAAGGTAAAAATATAAGAATGTACTTTTATTTTTAGTTATATAGTTTGATTTATATAATAGTGATAAAAATATAATATTATAAACTTGAAGGGTAAAATTGTAAACGTGTAAACTTAGACTCGATTAGGCTCGCGAGCCTATCAAGTAGGCTATTTTAATACTCGAGCTCGACTCGACTACTACTCGAGTAGCTCGAGCTCGAGCTCGGCTCGATTAACTGCGAGTCGATTTCAAGTTTTTTACGAGTCGATTTCGAGTTTTTTACGAGTCGATTCCGAGTAGCTCATGAGTTGTCTCGTCTCGTTTACACCCTAGGTATGCATAGAGGTATTTTGGAAAAAATAATAAATCCAGTCAATTCAATTTTAATATTTAATTGAA
Organism: Centrapalus pauciflorus; assembly: GCA_020465985.1. NCBI lineage: Eukaryota > Viridiplantae > Streptophyta > Magnoliopsida > Asterales > Asteraceae > Centrapalus > Centrapalus pauciflorus. The sequence goes on along the minus strand of JAANYP010003392.1, from coordinate 133,233 downwards.
CATTTCAACTATTAATTACACATGCTACTAATACATTTTTAAATTTAAATAAATTCAAATGAAAAATAAATCAAATAAATATTATTTATCTAAAACCTTTTTCAAAACACTATACATCTTGATCGGAGTCTTTATTAAACAAGATGCATCTTCGTCAGATTCATCAGATTTATCTTCAAACACGATGCATCTTCATGTGATTCTTTTTCAAACGCGATGCATCTTTTATTGGATTCGTCGGATTGTTCTTCAAACATTATGCATCATAATCGGATTCATTTTCAAACACGATTTATGTTCATCGGATTTATAGGAGTCATCTTCAAACACGATGCATCTTCAAACACGATTCATTTCATAAACACGATGCATGGATATGTGCATCATTTTTGTCATTCATCCTTTGAACCAGAACACGAAGATAAAAATGTTCAAACTGTCATTATGGACATACAAATAGAAAAAAATGATTAAATATTTATGTAGTGATAGTGGCCAACGACTACAAAACATCATCTTCGTTCATATTGATGGTGGTCGGCAACTTCAAAACATTATGATGATGGTGGCTGCCAACTTCAAAACACCATGATGATGGTTGTCGGCGACTTCAAAACAGATGCACCGGGAACATCAACATTCATCATTTGAACCAAAAACATCAACATGTTTGTCATGGTGGTCGGCAACTTCAACATTCATGTTTGTCATTCATCAATTGAACCATATAAATCATCTTCGCCATCGTGATGCATTGCTGCTGCTCCTTGGCCGACGACTTCAAAACCGATGCACAACATGATGTCCAAAATTTACTAATTATTATCCGGTTCTAATGTCCAAGTTTCATCAAACTAAAAAGAAAAAATTAACTTGAGGACGTTTATGAAAAAAATAACATGGAGGGACGAAAACGCAAAAAAAAAGTGAAAAACTGTTGGTTTTTTTTTCATAATAAACCCTTTATAAATATATAAAATAATAATAGAATTATAATTTAATGAAAATTTAGTAAGTTAATAGTTAAAATAGATTTTAATAGATTGGATTGAATTAGATTTTATTTGATATTATTAATGATTCTAGTAAATGACATGACAATTTGTAAAAATGACAAGTGACAAATTAAATAAGATAATTACAAGTGTCAAATAAAAGGATATGATGACAAAGTATATATATATATATATATATATATATATATATATATATATATAGATTTAAGTTCAAGTGAGTACTACCTCTAATGCAGCGCACCAGAAGGTACCACCCTTAAAAGTAATTTTTTTGAAATTTTTTTTCATGAACATGTTCTAATTAACATTACACAGATCATATGTAAATTTCACGCAAATCCGAACACTCTAAGTGCATGAAAACACACATCACATAAATGCACATTCACATGTCTTCAAAATTATGTAAGCGTGTGTTCACATCATATTTTAGGAGCTAGGAGATGTGAATGTATGTGAAATTTACATACGATCTTCATAATGTTAATTAAAACATGTTTATGAAAAAAAAAATTTTAAAAAGTTTTTTTTAAGGTGGTACCTTCTGGTGCGCTGCATTTGGGTGGTACTCTCTCGAACCATATTATATATATATATATATATATATATATATATATATATATATAGGGTCAGGTTCTATGGGGCACCTGTATGCATTGTGCACTTTGGGAACCTGTATGCACCGTTAGATCTTGAATTTTAATGGTTCAGATTGTAGTGGCAAAAGGATAATTAACTTGAAAATGGGTGCACGGGTGCATAACTTCTCGCGCGCGGATGGGCAAAATCAGAAGATGCTTGAATTTAGAAAATATTACATCCGAACCTAAACAAACATGAAGCATCTTCATCCAATTATTGAATTCGTCTGCAAACATGATGCATCTTCATCCAATTCAATTTCAAACATGATGCATTTCGACCATATTCATCCTCGTCTTTGTTCCATTATTATGCATCACCAAAATCGTGATGCATTTCAGCCATATTCATCCTCGTCTTTGTTCCATCATTATGCATCACCAAAATCGTGATGCATTGACATTTAAACGTGTTAATTTCGTGATGCATCTATGAAATTTAAACGTGTTCATCAACGTCTTCAATGTGTTCATCATTGTCGTGATGCATTGCTGTTGTGCATCATGTTTGAAACAACCAATATCATATGCTCCAACTATTTCTTGGAAGCAATAACCACCAACATTAATAAAGAATCTTAGAATTCTTTGACTAGCCATAAGCATGATACAGAATCGTAAAATGAACTGTTTGTGAAAAAACTGATACTCAAAAACCATGATCAACAGAGGCAAGCAAATTCTCTACACCAAGCTAATTTATCTCATGCATATATCACAATCCACGTACATATTTTTATAGAATATCTCATGCAGTCCCATCTACGTCTCCTTCCGGCACCACGCCGACGCCGACCACCACTCCAGCGCCGACTGACCGACCACACTCCAACAATCTAAGACCCCTTCCGTCTACCTTGTCGGTTCTTCTTCCGTCCCGAGACAGATGTTGATAGAGATCGATGCATAGCGGTGATAGTGGTGGTGCTGGACAACATCGATGCACAGGTATGGTGCAGAGTTGCATACCGACGGTGGACAGCGATGGTGGTGTTGGGTCTGGCGGTAGTAGTGGTTGTTTTGTGAAAACTGGTTGAGAGAAAGAGAGATGGAAAGAGGCTAGCCCTGAAAGAAAAAGGGAAAGAGAGAGAAAAGGGGATGGATTTATGGGAAGGTGGTTGATCATTTTATTTAGTTTCCTAAATATAAATATTAAATTAAATCTTATAATTTAACAATATATTATTAAGCATTCCCAAAATGCCATTAATGCACCCTTTGTAAACGAGCAATGCATTTTTGGTTCCCATTTGGTTCCCGATGCATATGGTGCCCCATAGAACCTCAATCTATATATATATATATATATATATATATATATATATATATATATATATATATATATATATATATATATATATATATATATATATATATATATATATATATATATATATATATATATATATATATATATATATATACATATATATATATATATATATATATATGTATATGTATATATAGGGAGCTTCAATTGGATCCATTAGATCAAAGAATTATATGAATTAGATTAAATGACAAAAGGGTAAATAATTGGACAATTTTATGTATCTTGTGCATTACAAAAAAAACATGGAATAACGTTTTGAGAAATGTGCATACCTTATTAAATTTAATATTTTAACAAATAACTAAATAATAAATGTTAAAATAAATTCAATTGATACACTTTCAAATTTAACAAAAATTACACAAATTCAAAAAGGATGATGGATATTGTTAGATATATTATTTCGATCATAGGAGTTGTTTTGTAATAATTATTGTCTTTGTAATTTGTCTTGTATTTAATTTCTATGTAGTTTATCTATTTGTAATAGTCTAGGGGCCAATGTTGCCAATGTGTAATACTTAATTAAATGGAGCTATTATAGGCTCCTAGGGTTACTTTAATTCTCACGGTTGACAATTTGAAAGGAGAACCAGCCGCCATTTTGTCATATTCTCTCTAACATTCATATTGTCTCTTCTTCATCATTTCACATTTATTGAGCTTGTTTCTTCATGTGTGTGATAAGAAAATCATCAAGGTGCTGAAATATTAACGGGAATACATATAACAATTGGCATCAGAGCTCAGAGGGGTGGATTTCAACTGAAATATTCGGATTCTGCTGGGTTTGTAGTGTGTTCTTCGTGTTCTTCATCTCCATTCGGTTAGATCTTCATTTTCCCTTGTTTTTCCGTGTTTCTTGTGTTATAATGGTCATATAAACATCACATTATCATTCTCTACTGATTTTAAGCTCATTTAGTTCCATATCTCTGTTAAAATCATCAAGAATCGGCCATTTTAAGTTTGAAAATATGGGTTTTTTAAGTGGGTTTTTAACTTGTTCATGCAGTTTTTAAGTGTTTTTTAGGTTATTTTAAATCACCAAAAGTGTTTAAAATAGTTTATAAATCATTTAGAACTGTTTTTAGGCTTTAAAACTAAAAAAAATCAAATTCTGCTCAGTTCTGCCTTAGAAATCGTAAAAAACCTGCTGTATTTCGGATCCTAACTGTAGCATTTCGGACCACCTAGGCACCAATTTCGGACCACTCATAATCCTAATTCGGACCTAACTTCGGACCATACTTAGGTGAATTTCGGACCCCCCCCATAAGCCTATTTCGGACCCCTAATCGGTCCCATCCGAACTTCGGACCATCCGAAGTTCAGATCAGGCTTTCCATCTTTCAATTTGGGACTTGTACTTAAATTTTTTCTATTTCGGACCATACCCATTTCAGTCCATCCGGATTCGGTCCCTGTTTACTGTTCATCCGAATTCGGTCCATCCGAATTCGGTCCCCTAGTTTCATCCGAATCCATCTTAATCCGAACTTGGTCCCCAACCGTATTACTGTTCATCCGAATTAGGACCCCATCCGAACTAGCACCTCATCCGGACCATACTCTATCCGAATTACTGTTCATCCATCCGAATTCACCCCATCCGAATTCGGTTCATAGATACGAAATTCAGCCCATCCGAATTCGGTCCTTCCATCCGAAACACTTTTCATCCGAAACCATCTCATCTGAATTCCTCTACCATCCGAATTCAGATCTTTCTGTTTTCAGTCCAGCCCATCCGTGTCCAGTTTCCACCTCTAAGATCTTCATATTTTTAATCAGCACCCATCATCATAATGTCTCGCGAAGCTCTAGTACTCGGATCTGAGAACAGACCACCAGTTCTCTATCCCGATGAGTACGAACAATGGAAATCCCGGTTCCTTAAGTTCGTTGGAATGCAACCGCTTGGGAATTTGATTCTTCAGTCTATATCCGAAGGACCCGTAATCTACTATCGAGAGATAGCTGCCAGACCTGAGGCTGACCCCCCTGTCCAAGCCTCAAAGGTTGAAAGAGAACCGGCAAATGACGCCGAGAGAGACCGACAGCACGCTGATAAGAGGGCAGAATATCTGATTTATCAAGCCCTCCCCACTGATATTTTGGTCGGTGTAGATAGTAAAATGTCTGCAAAAGAAATGTGGGACGAGCTAGAAGTCCAAATGCTGGGGGCAGATCTCGATGATCGTGCCAAAATCGAGGAGGCGAAGGCTAAGTTTACGGAATTCCGCGCCAAAGACGGGGAATCTCTGCAAGCCACATTCACCAGGTTCTGTGCAGTCCTTAACGAGTTAAACAAACTGCACATCAAGAAGGATCGGGATGATATCAACATCCAATTCTTTGCCGCCTTAGCCCCCGAGTGGCAGCTTGCATGTCGGGCCACGAAAAGAATCCTGAACATTCCTGAGGTATCCATTAATGTCGTCTTTAAGGAGCTTAAAAAGTATCAAGGGGATGTGGATCAACAGAAGCTGATGGCAAATCAATTGGCCTCTCTACTGCTATCCGCCAACACATGGTTGAAACCAAATGATTCTCTAGCCTTGATCACCAACACGCAGATTCCGACACCATCCTTTGCTCCTGGTTCTTCATCGTCTCAGTACAGGTATGCTTCTCCTCCGCGTAAGGTCTATGATGAGGAGGAAACTTCGATACAAGAACAGATAGCCTTGTGGACCAACCGTCTCCAACAGCGACGGTTCTCCAACAAGACTAACAACCAACTCCGTTATGACACCGGTCCACGGAGGTACTCAGATGATAGAAGGGATGACCGCCGCGATGACTATCGAAGGGATGACTACCGAAGGGATGATAGGGATGATCGCCGATATGACGATAGACGCGACTATCGAGATGATCGCCGTTATGAAAGGCGAGATGATAGGCGTGATGATCGCAGGGATGACAGGCGGGACAATCGAAGGGATGATCGTCGGGATGACCGCAGGGATGACAGACGAGAGCCCGAACGAAGGGAAAGGAGGCGCGATGACAGCCGCGAGCATCGCCGGGCCGACAAGAGGCCGGCGGAAAGAAGAGAGGAGAGGCCGAGAGTAGATGAGCCGAAGGCCGCAGATGAACGTCTCTGCTATAAGTGTGGCAAACCGGGCCACTTTGCTAGGGAATGCAAGAACAACTTCGACAGAGACGTCGCGTACTACGAGAGAAAGCTCGAGGCAGCCAAGAAGAGAACGGATGCGTTAGCCCTCGTCGCCCAGGAGGACTACTGGGATGCTGAAGATTCTGAAGACGAGGATGACAAGAGCAAGAATTGTTACATGGTTGATCGTATGGGGTTGGAGACATGTGCTGATTTCACTGCTGACAATTCAGATCATGCTGCTGAGGGGGAGACACTGAAAAATCCACCAGCATGTCTGATGGCTACAACCAACGATCCCGAATGCTCCACATCCGGTTCTGAGTCCAATGAGGTATATTCCTGTTACATTCCTGCACATGTAAATAAATTATTTGTAGATAATGAATGTACACTGCACACACAAATACTTGAGCTACAAGCTAGATTAAATGCTGAAACTGCAAGGTGTGTACAGGCTGAACATCAAGCTCAAACTCTGAAAGAATCATCTGAATTATATCATTCAAAGTGGTTAACTAATCATAATGTTATAAAACAGATGTTAATAGAAAAAAGTAGATGTTCAGGATAGGAATATATACCTTGAATCTTGCATGGAAACGCTTTCAAAAGATAAACTCTCTTTAAAAGAAGAAATTTCTGTTATTACAAAACAATTAGATGTGGTAAATATGGAAAATATAGACAGTTTAGAAAAATACAAAATGATTGAAGAAGAAAGGATAAGTTTGTACTCAAGAATAAAAACCCTTGACGATGCATTTTTGAAAATGGGTCAAACAAAACAAACTATCCATTTAAATCAGCCCAAACAAACTAGGTTTTACCATTCTAAACAAGGAATTGGTTTTAAAAATCCTAAATATTTGGAAAAGGCACAAAATGTTTTACCTGTATTTTATGACATGAATTATATGGGAGCCGGTCTTAAATCTTTCTTTTTTGAGTCATTTTAGAAGTTTTAAACCAAGAAAATGAGAAACGCGTTGCTCGTAAAGATAAAGAAATTTCTTTTCAATATGAAGAACTTAACGAGAGTTATTCTTCTAGAGTACCCACTTTAGAGGAAGATCTCTTGTCAACTTATTCAGAAGCTGAATTGAAAACTGAAACTGTAAAATCAACTCCTCAACTTTATATTCCTGCAAAAGTTCTTCAACAACAAATCACTGTTTTAGAAAAGGAATTGAAGTCGTCTCAAGAGAAAGCACTTGATCTTCAAGATGCTCTTCTTAAGAGAGAAGAAGAATTGGTAAATCAATATTTTCAACAAACTGTGGAAGTCACTGTCTACAGAGAAAATTTTGAAATGGTTTCACAACAATTGAAAGATCTTTCAAAAGAACGAACACTTTCTCATTCCATAAAAATTCCATGTGTGTCATCAGATAAAGATAAGGCTAAAGCTGAATCTTCTTCTATCATTGTCAAAGGTGAGTGCTCAAAAGTTTTCAAAAATGAGGTTCCTAAAAAGACTCAGACTAAATCCAAGTCTTTTAAGAAACCCACTCACCACCAAAAAGAAAAGTCTTTCAAAAATAAGGAGAGTCCCAAAAACCACCATGCAGGATTTTACAAGTTTTTTTGTGAAGAAGGCTTTAATGCCAAATGAATTTGTTACTAGAGATAGGATGTCTGTAATCTCTAAAGACAGTTTATGTAACAATGTGTGTGACAATGTCTGTAATGATGTACTGTTCCGTTAAAGTACTCTTTCAGTGATTTGTTTAATCTATGTCCAACTAAATATAGACGACAGGTTCCTGAAATGAATGCTTTCGTGCCTTATCCTGTTAAACGTATTCGGAAAATATAAACAAAAAATAGTGCATCATCGGCCACAAACAAAATTGAGATGTGTCCGTTTCCAAGGCCCAAAACCAAAGCAACGGTCAAAAAGGTCTCAAAAAGACAAAAACCGAAGGCAATTTCAGCGCCTAAGGTTCCAAAACCCAATAAATCCAATCTTCAATGGATTCCAAAGGGTTGTGCATCTGGACCACACACAAATGCTAGTTGGGATTCTAAAACTGTACACGTGCCATATAAATCTGGAAATCCTAACAAAAAGGGACCCATATTGAGGTGGGTACCCAAGGTTGTGTGATCTTAATGCAGATGGTTCTTGGTTACTTCTGATCAAGACCCGTGCTTCAAAGAAATGGCTTCTAGTTACCTTAGACTAGGACCCATTCTTTTGCTTGTCGGTTGTGCTTAAACCGACACGTTTGGCTTCTGTGCACACAGCCCAGGACCCGGTCTTAACTCATCATGTTTTCTGAACATCTCGGTTCAGAACACGGTTTGATTGTGAATTAAAAATGGATGTGTTTGAATGCATATAGTTTTTTCATTATATGAATTTATGTGTTTTTCAGGCTAAGTCCATTTGGTATATGGATTCGGGTTGCTCCAAGCACATGACAGGAAGAAGAGAATTGCTGTCCAACGTTGTTGAACAGTATTGCGGAACTGTGAAATTCGGGAACAACCATCAGGCTCACATAAAAGGATACGGGGACTTAGTTCTAAATAATCTGGTCATCAAGGACGTTGACTATGTTGAGGGGTTATCACATAATCTTTTTAGCATAGGACAGCTCTGCGACAAAGGACTAGAAGTAACGTTTAGGGCTAAGAACTGCAGTGTTAAGAGCATGGATGGAAAAGAAATCTTAACTGGTTCCCGAAACTCTAACCTTTACACCATTGACGTAGCTAAGCTAATAGTGAAGGATAACATTTGCCTACTATCAAAAGCCTCTTCAAAAGACTCTTGGTTGTGGCATCGAAGATTATCCCATTTGAATTTTGATAATATCAACAAGCTGGCTGCGAAACAATTGGTCAAAGGACTTCCTGAATTGCGCTACGAAAAGGACCATCTGTGTGGAGCGTGTGAGAAAGGAAAAATGAAACGATCTTCTCACAAACCAAAGCCCGAACCATCAACAAAAAGAGTATTGGAGTTACTTCATATGGATTTATGCGGACCGATGAGAACTCAAAGCATAAATGGAAAACGATATGTGTTGGTTATCGTTGATGATTATTCTCGATATACCTGGGTCAGGTTCTTGCGTTCCAAGGACGAGACAGCTCAAGAAATCATTGATTTTATCAAGAGTGTCGAGACCCAACAGCAGCTGTCAGTGCAATCAATCAGATCAGATAACGGCACGGAGTTCAAGAACTCAGTAGTTGAGGGCTTCCTTCGATCCAAAGGTATTCAGCATCAATACTCTGCTGCTCGAACACCTCAACAAAATGGGGTCGTGGAAAGGCGTAACCGTACGCTAGTGGAAGCCGCTCGTACAATGCTCACATACTCAAAGCTACCTCCGTTCTTGTGGGCCGAAGCCGTATCAACAGCATGCTATACACAAAATCGCTCCATCATCCATAAGCGCTTTAACAAAACTCCTTACCAACTCTTTTTGAATAAAGTACCATTTATCAAGTACTTACGTGTATTTGGTTGCAGGTGCTATGTGCTGAACGACAAAGACAACCTCGGGAAATTTAACGAAAAAGCGGATGAAGCGATCTTCATTGGATACTCATCCAACTCGAAGGCGTATCGCGCATTCAATACCCGAACCAGAACAGTCAATGAAAGTGTGCACGTCACATTTGATGAGTTGGCTGAACTGGCACCCGAAGTTGATCAATCAGGACCACGCATTACTCAAATGCCTGGAGACTCTTCCAATAACCCCATTCCTTTTTCTTCTTCTGATTTGGTTAATTTATTTGATCATTTTTATGTTGAATTTTTCGGTCCTAACGCTAGTAATTTCTATTGTTGTCAATAATGTAGGTGATCCTTCCAGTTCAACTGCGCCACAAAGTTTCTCCGCTCCATCTTCATCACCATACCCTCATCCATCTACATCATCCACCGACACATCCGCAGTTGAATTTACTCCTATAATACCCTCACATATAATACCAACAATTCTTCCTTCACCTGAACACTCGGGAATCGAACCGGAACAAGTGGTACCATCATTTGAAACCATTGACCATGAATCTTCATCCATCCCAACATTAACCACAGAGGTTCCATCCCGAGCACCCCTTCCACACGAGATAAAATGGACCCGAAGTCACCCAACAGATCAAATCATTGGTGATGTTTCAACAGGAGTCCAAACTCGTAGGGCATCTGCTAATGAATGCCTCTTCGCATCATTCCTTAGTATGATGGAACCCGCTCGTGTGGATGAAGCCCTAACAGATCCAGATTGGATAGTTGCAATGCAAGAGGAACTCAACCAGTTTGAACAGCTAAGAGTATGGCGGTTAGTTCCCAAACCAAAAGACCGTACAGTCATCGGAACAAAGTGGATCTTTAAGAACAAACGAGATGAGAACGGCATTGTGATAAGGAATAAAGCAAGACTTGTTGCCAAAGGCTACCGACAACAAGAAGGGATAGATTATGACGAGACCTTCGCTCCAGTTGCACGGATCGAAGCAATCAGAATCTTCTTGGCGTACGCGGCACACAAAGATTTCAAAGTGTACCAAATGGACGTCAAGACTGCCTTTCTAAACGGTGAACTTAACGAGGAGGTGTATGTTGAACAACCACAAGGCTTTGTTGATGCACATAAACCTGACCATGTTTATGTGCTAGATAAGGCCCTCTATGGTTTAAAACAAGCACCTCGAGCATGGTATGATAGTCTTTCGAATTTCCTTATTTCGGTCGGTTTCTATAAAGGTGTGGTGGACACAACTCTGTTCACAAAAAGGGAAGGCCCACATATAATGCTAGTACAAATTTATGTCGACGATATTATCTTTGGATCTACTGACAGTAATTTTTGTAAGGATTTTTCAGCCCTAATGGAGTCCAGGTTTGAGATGAGTATGATGGGGGAAATGAACTTTTTCCTCGGATTACAAGTCAAACAACTTGAGGATGGGATTATTGTGAACCAGTCGAAATATACTCTTGACATTATCAAGAAGTATAAGTTAGACTCTTGCACGAGTATCGCAACTCCCATGGCCTCCAACTGTAAGTTAGACACCGATCCTTCCGGGAAAAGTGTCGATAATACAACTTACAGAGGAATGATAGGATCCTTACTATACTTGACTGCCAGTAGGCCGGATATAATGTTTTCAACATGTCTGTGTGCTAGATTTCAGGCCGACCCAAAAGAATCACACCTAACTGCGGTAAAATGAATTTTTCGTTATCTTAAGGGTACACCCGAACTTGGTCTATGGTATCCAAAGGGAACCGATTTCGATCTTACCGCGTTTTCAGATGCTGATTTTGCAGGTTGTAGAGTGGACAGAAAAAGCACGTCGGGTGGAATACAGTTTTTAGGAGATAGACCGGTGAGTTGGTCTTCCAAAAAGCAGAATTGTGTTTCCGCATCTACAGCTGAGGCTGAGTATGTAGCAGCTGCAAGCTGTTGCTCTCAAGTGCTGTGGATGAGAACACAACTACGCGATTATGGATTCTCTCTCACCAATATCCCTATTTACTGTGATTCTCGAAGTGCAATTGCCATCTCTTGCAATCCCGTGCAGCACTCTCGAACAAAACACATAGATATCATGTATCATTTTATTAAAGATCACGTAGAAAAGGGAACCATTGAGTTGTATTTTGTTGGCACGGAATACCAACTTGCGGATATATTTACTAAAGCTTTAGACGAACCTCGTTTTCAGTTTTTAGTATCCCATATCGGCATGTTGAATCCGCCTTCCAATTAAATATCAGATATTGTCTTAAATAATTCTATTTCAATCTATCATGATTGAAATTCCTTTATTTTATTTAAATTTAAGGATTGTGTCACAAAATTGAAACTCAATATTTCCTTATCTGCGTATATTTTTTAATAATTAATGATCCTGACAAATTGCTGTGTGAATTGTTCATCACGGAGTGGGATGCAAACAATATCCAGGTTTGTCTGTGTTTGTAAGGCTAAAAAGGGTTGTCAAGTTTCATTCAGAAAAAGAAAAGGAAAAGAACCGGTATTCATTTGAGGGGGAGTATTGTTAGGATTTTAATTTTTGTAATTCTGTGTTTCTTTTAATTTTCTGTTTTTGTAGTTAAATTTCAAATTTTAGGTTGTTCATATTTTTAATTTAACTTTACGTTTAATTTAATAGGTCAGAAAATTCCAAAAAGATTTTAATTGTTCAAATTTATCAAAAAGCCAAAAACATTTTAGTTTATTTTATTTTAGCTTATTTTTATCTTAAGTTAAATGATCCAAGAAAATACCAAAAATATTTCATTTTGTTGTTTCAAAGAAAAACTCAAAAAGATGTCATAAATTGGGCTAAATTTTTTTTGTTTGTTTCAATTTTTTTTAAGCAAGACCCAATATTTTTAATTGTTATTGTGTGAGGCGATTTGAAAATATCCGGCGGCCCACATCCCTTTTGGGCGCGGATCTTCTCTGACCCAGACCCGACCCGCACGCATTTAAAAGGGGCGGTCAACAGGTCAATTTCTTCACTTTCAAGATATTTTTTCTCTCTTCTTCCTCACTTGCTCCCGTCGACTACCACCTTCGAACCACCATTGTCACTCTTCCAAGCTTTTCGATCTTCATCTTCTTCTGTTTTTCTTGCATTTTCCAACATCGGCATCATCAGGTAACATCTTTTTCACCTTATTTCAGTGTTTAACTTCATAGTTTACTTGTTTGATTTTCAAAATTTTTCTAGTTTTTACTTTCGGTTTTTACTATTTTTAAGTACTTTAATGTGTTATTTTTCCTTAGTTGTAGTTAGATAAATTGTTCACTATGTAATTTTAGACTAGGATCTGTAATTTCATGCATTTTTGTTAACATTTAACTGTTAACGTTTATTTTTGCATGAACACATTAACTGCTGCATGCAGTTTCGGATGTTCGACTTAGGCTAATTTTCAAAATTTTTCAAAGTTCAAATCCCAATTTCGGACCACTGTTGATCCGAATTCGGATCACTGTTGATCCGAACTCGGACCATCTTGGTAAGGCCAAAATTTTCAAAAATTGAATTTAGTCTAAGTATGTTCACTACTGTTCATCCGAATTCGGTTCCCATCCGAATTCTTGGTACCATCCGAATTCAGGACCTATCCATATCATTGCATGCATTTACATAAGTCATCATCCGAATTCGGATCAACCTCATGATTCATCCGAATTCGGACCTCCTTCATTCATTCCATGCCATGCATTTCGAACCATCATCCGAATTCGGTCACTGTTTTCACCTCATTCGAATTCGAACCCCCACTCATCATTCATGCATCATCCGGATTCGGTGACACTGTTCATCCGAATTCGGACCATCCGAAATCTAACACTTACGATTTTTTTTTAATTTTTCATTTTTCCATTTCTGCATTTTTATATAAATTCAAAATCACAAAAATATTTCCATCTGAGTGCACCATTGATTAGAGTTAGGATTAGTGTTTGAGTGAAACGGTCTTATCTAACATCGGTCTCTTAACGATTGACTTTGGACTTTATTAGTGGAATTTTATTCTGCTCATAAAGACCTGATGCTAAATAGATCAGACAATTTCTATTTCACACTAATCTAGACTTCACATCAATGCATTATCATCTCAAGTCTTATGATTCTAACTCTGTTGCACTTTGCAGGATAATGAATCCCGCAATCATTCTTACCGTACCCCATCCCCCCATTCCAAATAACAATGCTCAACTACCAGAAGAATCCATCCTACCCAGCGCCGAGTTTGTCGAGTTCATTCCACATAACTGGCAACTCGACGTTTCCATCCTTACCAAAGAAACCCAAACCCTAGCTTTCGACATCCTCACCCGCCATCCCATCTACTATGCACTATCCACTGCCATAGCTGTTCCCCAGATATATCTCCAACAATTCTGGAACAGGCTTAAATACGTAACCGACCCCGAACCTCACTTCACATCCACTATTGACTGCGTTCCAGTCAAAGTCACTACCTCCGCCATCCGCCACATCCTTCATTAACCCGCGAAATTCTACCTTCCCACCCGTGAACTGTTCGACCCAAACCCATCCGTCTCTGAAACCCTAGCTGAGATATAAACTCTGGGGTATGACGGTCCTCTTTCTAAACCATCCGACTTCCGCACAAAGAACCTTCAATCCCACTGGCGGATACTATTTGACGTGCTTAACAAATGCTTCACTGCCAAGCATTCAGGTCATGACTCAGCGTCGGCTCAGGAACTAGCCATGTTCATAGGCTTTGCCTTTGACCAACACGTGGACTATGCTGCATTCTTATTTGAAGAACTACGAAGAGTCCATATCGAGAGAGGCACAAAGAAAGGCAGAAAGTATGTCCCTCTACAAAGATTTCTCCAACTCATCATACAGTTTGCTATGGATCAAGACGACGACATTCATGAGCGCCCGGAGGCTGACGTTTACCCCACAGTGGCAATTCAGAAGTTAACTCTGCCAAAGGGGGCCCCGACAGTGCCGGTAATGAAAATTCCTCTGTCTCTTCTAATGAGGTCAAGGGGCATGGAATGGGTAAGGGCATATATAAAAGAGAGTTATCCGGATGAGTCTCAGTCGGAATCGACTGAGACTAACCAATCCGAAGGTGAGCCAAGAGTGAGTGACCATGAGGAAGTAAGGATGGATGTTCAGCAAACTCTGGGTTTGGGTGAGCGGGAGACTGAGATTGTGAGAGAGGAAGCAGGAGGTGAGACGGCAGAGACGGCAGATTCCAAAAGAACCGTCTCTGTCGTAAGAGCGAGAGAAATTCAATCTGAGGGTGAACTAAGCCCTATAAGCCGGACTCCTCTCGATAAGACCGTCCGTCCAGCGGTCGAAATCACCCCCACCACCCACTTGGTTTCCCCTCAAAGGGAAACCACTTCATTCCACGGGGTTCTACCACATACTCCATCGCCCTCTCATTCGGAGAGTGGCGGTGTTGAAAGAGGTCACACTCTTCCCCATGTGACCGCCCTTCATTCCATCAGGACTCCATCCCCCATAACACATCACGATGCCTCCATGGCATCCCCAAGAGCTGCCTTCGTGGCAGCTCCACAAACTTCCGGATCTGAGCATCCTATTCAGGAGCCAGAGATGATGGAAGGAAGACCGGAAGTGGCTCCATCAACGCCATCCACTTCCGGCCATCTCCCAATCAATCTGGAGATGCTAACGACAGCTTTACGTGCTGCCGGAGTGATTACCCGGGCTGACCTGGACGCCCAAAGGGAAGCCGCCGAGGAACGTCACACCGCCCTTCTTTCACTAATCAAGGGTAAGGGTGTCGCTTCTGAAGCTGGCCCCCCACCAGGTTCCCATTCAGTTCAACTTCAGATAGCCGAGCTCTCGGACAAGATCGATGCTCTTAACCGTTTAATTCTTCAAGTCCAAGAGCAGCTTAATTCGAGAATATATCGCCTCGAGTCGGCGGTCATAGAACTTCAGTGCCGCCCTCAGGCCGAGGCCCCAAAAAGAAAGCATGACGATCAGGACGACCCTGATCGTCATGAGGGGGAGAAAAGATGTAAGGTTCAACATGAGGAACCCATCATCTATATAGGGGGAGCAGAGGCTGAAGGCACCGAAATTCAAGGGTCTGGGTCTGGGGATCAGACTTATAAGGCTACAGAAGCATTAATGATAGAATATGAACCTCTACAGATTGAGGGCCCAGCTCCGTTAGACCCCATGTCAGCAATGGTGACCTATGAGCCTAAATATGA
This sequence comes from Centrapalus pauciflorus, assembly GCA_020465985.1. Classification (NCBI taxonomy): domain Eukaryota; kingdom Viridiplantae; phylum Streptophyta; class Magnoliopsida; order Asterales; family Asteraceae; genus Centrapalus; species Centrapalus pauciflorus. The sequence goes on along the minus strand of JAANYP010003392.1, from coordinate 117,385 downwards.
AAAAGTCGAAATCATATTAGTGTCTGACTCAGACTCTGATACTGATAACGACTATACCTTTCTCACACCAAAGCCTGAACCCCAATCTCCACAAAAATCACCTCCAATTCCAATTGAAATTTTGGATTCCCCAACCCATGAACCTCAAGCAAAAATATCTTCTTCCATCCAATCACCTTCATCCTCTCCCATAAAAACTCCATCAATCCAACTCACTCCCACACCTAAAGATCTTCCACCAGTTATACCTACCCCATCAGTCCAATCAACCCCTCCAACTCAATCAGCTCCGCATGCCCATATCGCTGAAACATCCGGATCCAGAACTGTCGACTGTTTTGATACTAGAGAAGTCACCGCAACATATGACAGGACAGATGAGGAATGGATAAAGTGGTACTCAGGGGAAAAGTTCACGATCTGGATGCGGAAACAAAAGAAGAACTGAGTCAGGACCGGAGAAACCGAGTATTGAAACTTCTTGAGGCTCCTCCTGAAGAATTAGAAGCACCTCCGGTCCAGGGGTTAAAAGAATTTTTGAAGAAGTTCCCGGCTGATCAATTTCAAAATCCTTTCTTGGAAGAAAGGTTCAAAATGGTCTTTAGAAAGAAGCCGGGATCTTACAGTAGACGTCTTCTAATGGTAATGACCGATGCATCTCGATGCGTTCAAGCTGAATACAATCAGATGATGCTAAGAGAAACGAGAGACAAGAGCAAATACTGGTCAAAGTCCAAAATAGTCAAAATCAATAACATTCATATGTACAAGAGAGCCAGAGTCTACACTCCAGCCTTCGAGGTACTTAGAGAAGACGATACTATTCAAGAATTGTATGAAAGTGACCTTGACTTCGTAAACATAGACGACATAGAGCGTCTGCACAAAAAGATGAAAAATAGAGTCAAGGGTCGTCTGACACACATGACTGCTCTAGCAGCCCTGGTTCGATGCATGAATCGCCGATCAATCATAATGTGCCTCAGAGATTTCCAGATGGCGATTGAGAGTGCCTTAGTCAAAATGGGTCTGAAAGCTCCTGAACAAGATATATTTTTGCTAGACCACTATCCGGCGTACAAAGTTCTGCTTCGAGGATAGCCAGGGGTTATCTTTTTGAACCAGAAAGGATACAAAAGATTCATGCGCTTTGAGGATCTTCCTTGTTACTCGGACGACACTATCAGATTGGTTCGAGCAGCGCTTACTCAGAAAGTTCAAAACATTGACGCTCAACCAAATCCAGAACTTAGATGCTCATCACAGGAGATTCAGGATATCCTCAGCGGCATTGAATACCTGAACGAAAGGCTACATCTGAGACAAGTAACCAGACGCTTCGACGTCATCCTTTGTCTCCGAGAATCAACTGACCACGCCAGAGTTCCAGGACCTCCTAAATGATCGAAAAGGGGGAGATTGTTAGATATATTATTTCGATCATAGGAGTTGTTTTGTAATAATTATTGTCTTCGTAATTTGTCTTGTATTTAATTTCTATGTAGTTTATCTATTTGTAATAGTCTAGGGGCCAATGTTGCCAATGTGTAAGACTTAATTAAATGGAGCTATTATAGGCTCCTAGGGTTACTTTAATTCTCACGGTTGACAATTTGAAAGGAGAACCAGCCGCCATTTTGTCATATTCTCTCTAACATTCATATTGTCTCTTCTTCATCATTTCACATTTATTGAGCTTGTTTCTTCATGTGTGTGATAAGAAAATCATCAAGGTGCTGAAATATTAACGGGAATACATATAACAGATATATTAATGCATTTCATATTAATCGTTCAATTCGTGATGCATATAGGCTTTATCTATACAAAATCTATACAATTCGTTATGCATCACTGTTAATCATCATCTTCGTATTCATCGTTCATCATCTTTGTACTCATCGTTTATCATCACTGTTTACATCATTTTCTCCTAATCACTGTATGCATCATCGTCTTCTTCTTCGTAAAGAACCATTGACCGGTGATGTATCCATGAGGGACCATCATCTTCTTCATCATTTATTTGTGAAATTCTGCATCATCCTCTTCGTGAAGGACCATCACATTCTACATCATTTTCTTCGTGAACTACTACAACATCTTCTTCGTGAACTTATGCATCATCTTTATCGTCTTCTTGACGTGCATAACCACATATGTATCCATGCATAATCACATTGACTTGTATAATCATTGTAGAACCAGTGATGCATCATCGCAAATTTGTGTGTATTATCGGTGATGCATCATCGCAAATTTATCATGGCAGGTTGTCTTCTCGGTTTGCAACAATGCCCTAAGAAATAAGATTGCAGTATATTCAATATTCGATCTAGGATTATTATACGATAGTGATGATGTTTGCATCAAAAAACCATACTTTTTCTGGAGAATAAACAATGGTGGTGGTGAAGATGGTACACACGATTTGGTCATTAGCAAGATGTTAGGAGTATCCTTATTTATGTATTTATAATTTCTGTTGTTAAAATTAAATTAGATTAGAATTAATTAATAGTGTATTTTATTATTCCAAATATACCCTTAATGCATCTTTATTAAAATATTAGGTGCACAAAAGTTCCCTCAGGTTCCTTGATGCACAATAGTTCTCATTTGAACCTCAATATATATATATATATATATATATATATATATATATATATATATATATATATATATATATAGAGAGAGAGAGAGAGAGAGAGAGAGAGAGAGAGAGAGAGAGAGAGAGAGAGTTAGGTTCAAAAAAGTACCTCTCGAAATCAAGTGCACCCGAAGGTACCAACCTTAAAAAACTTTTTTAATTTTTTTTCATAACCATGTTTAAATTAATGTTATACACATGATATATGAATTTCACATACATTCACACTTTCTGTGTCCTTAAAAATTATGTGAATGCTCAATGCATATTTATGTGAATGGTGTGAATGGTCATTTCACATAATGTGAATGGTGTGAATGACCATTCACATGATCCTTTTTTACCATTCACAAGATTTATGATGTTGCTCCTTTTGAACACACGGGTTTCGGATGTGAACATGCTCTGAAAAAAAGTTTTATTTTTTTAAATTTCTTTTCATATTCATTTAGATACAAATAATATAAGGCTATTTGTAAAAAATTACATACGTGCACACTTTATAGCATCTTAAAAGTCATGTGAACGTGAAAAAGTTTATGTGAACATGCTTAGTGTGAACATACGTTCACAACTGTGCAGTTCATGTGAACACACACGTTTCACATAGTTCTAGTGTGTGTTTATCTGTGATTTTTTGCAAGTAGTCTTATATTATTGATTTAAACATGATCATGAAATATTTTTTCAAAAAAATGGTTTTAAGCGAGATATCTCCGGTACTTTGTAAACCTAATGATACTCATTTGAACCCAAATCTATATATACATGTGTGTGTGTTAGTAACCCTTCATGTTCAATGTTATCACCATCAATTTCCTTTGGATTCCTTTATCATAAACGTTAATATAAAAATGTAATGATTTTATTCTACTTTGTCATTGTTTTACATAACAATTTAGCTTCCAACCGGTGTCATACGATCTACCGATCATCGTACAAACTATCGAATTATTGTTCAAAATTTTCATTTTTAAAAAAAATAATAAAACTTGTTTACCTAATAACAATTTCTTAAATTTTCATTTCACTTTTTAAAATACCAGTTTTCATACTCTGTTACTTTATAATTACCTAACTTATATTACTTTTAATATTTTCTTTCACTTTTTCACATTTTAATCACATATCATATTTTTCTTACTTTATAATAAACTATCTTAGTAATCTTAAACTAAAACTTTATCATATAAGTAAGTTTTCATTTTTTTTATAAAAAAACTCTTGTATTCTTTTGAATAATATAAATTAAAAATTAAAATTAAAAAATGATTGGTTTTCGTTTACTAAACACAGTATATCTAAAACACAGTATAAATTACTTAACAGGTTTGATTATAATATTCCAAAAGTTGAGAAGGGTAGAAACGTGAGAAATACAAAACTTAAAGGATTTGTAAATAAAAAAGAAACAATTAAGGCGGGAGAAAGGAATCAAGTTAGTTAAAACCACTGTTTAATCTCCTTCTAAACTCAAACCCTTATTAATCTTCTTATTATATATATATATATATATATATATATATATATATACAAAAACCCTCATTTTCATCTTCATAAAATTCAAGTACAAAAACTCCCAAATCAAGAACAAACACAAAAGAATCAAATCAAATTTCAATTTTGCAGAAACAGGAAATCATCATCTCACCTTCCTTTTGCATTTATCTCTACGTTTTCCTTGTAATCATTGCTCGGTGGTGTTGGTTGTTGTTGTTGTTGTGGTTAATTAATGGCGGATCTATACGGAACCAACAACGATCGTTCTTTTTCTTCTTCTTCTTCACTTGAATCCGAAGATATGTCCTCTTTTCTTCAAAGTTTTCTTCAAAATTCGTCTGCTAAGGGGAAATATGGACAGTCTATTCCTTCGCCGCCGCTGATTTCGACTGAGTTTCTAGATTCTGACCAACGGTTATCTGATCTCAGCTCGTTTTATTCACCGGAAGCGAATCAGGTAAATTTTACTCCGCGAAACGATGTGGCTGGCTTTGATTTAGGATGTCAGGTATGGTGTTTGGTTTTCAGTTGTGATTTTACTAATTTGTGGTGTGTGTGTTTATGGTCGAGACGGATGATTGTTACTGAATTTGGGAGGATAAATTTAAGTTTTTAGCTTGTTTTGTTCCTTTTACGTGCATTTCCGTTTATAAAGTTGTTATCTGCACCAGATAAAGACTTAAGTTGTAGTTTGAATGTTTGTGGATTTTGATCTACTGAAATTGCGTTTCCACATGAAGATGATTAGGGTTTTTTTATTTGTGTTTTTTGTTTTTCATTTTTTTTATGGATGTTTGTCTATATGTCTCGTTGATACTTACCTGTGATTTTAAGGTGCAAGAATCGTCTGAGGGGCGTCAAAATTCAAACCCTCGACGTTCCTCAAAGAGGACAAGAGCAGCAGAGATTCATAATTTGTCTGAGAAGGTTTGTCGTCAATTTTGAAGATTTTCAGCTGATTTTACTTTGTAGTGTGAGTTTTGAACTACACCATTATATATGTAATTTGATATACGGATTAAAATACCTTTAACAGAGGAGGAGGAGTAGAATTAACGAAAAGCTGAAAGCATTGCAGACCTTGGTTCCGAATTCTAACAAGGTAAATAGAAATGCTTTAATCATGAATTTGGCTCTTATCTAGGAATTTTTTTGTAAAATATTAAAAATATCAATTTGATATGTTATTTGTACCTTAGACTGATAAGGCATCGATGCTGGATGAGGCCATTGAATATCTGAAGCAGCTCCAACTCAAAGTACAGGTATATGTTGCATTGTCTCTCTACATATCTTGTAGATCTCACATTGTAGTTCATCTTGCACGTTTAGCATCTTGATCTTTTCAGCCTTTTGTTTCATAATCTAGAACTCAATATGTGTTTGGTTTGGTTGGAATCGAAGCCTTGATAGAGCATCAAATAATTCCAAATATACTTTTAAAATCCATCGATGTCTGGCGAACTAATACAAAGCCCTAAATGTTCGATTTAGTTTCCAAAAGACAAAAACTGAGTTGGTAATATTATCGAAACTAGAATATGCCTTGTTTGCCTTATCCCACCCTCTGCAGACTCGATTAACGGCTAGTAATTTGTGTTTTTACTTTTTACACAAGATGTGTGTTTAATCCAATAAGCATTGGTATATATACTTTAAAGATGGAGTTTGGTTTGTAGGATTTTAGAGAAACTGTTATCATGTTTGACAAAACAAAAAAGATTCTTTATACTGGGATAAGGATCTGTTATATCAATTTTACCCTTGACATATTTTTTCTTCCATTGGAGACAACATCCCAAATGATCTTATTGAAAGGATTTATACCTATCCTACCGCACCGCTTTAACAATTCTGTGGAAGGGTTTATACATATGCTTACAACCTTACAAGTTAGAACTACTCTGCCAATTTTATTTTAATTTTATAATTTCCAGCAAATTGGTGCATTCCAACTTTCTTGATGATAAATCTTGGAAAATCTGTAAAATCATTTCAATACGTCCAACCAACTGATAATCAGTTGTTTTTGCCGATTGAAACCTTTTTTTTTTTATTGTTTCATCGCAGGCGCTTACTATGAGAAATGGGTTCGGCTTGCAACCTGTATATTCACAAGAACAAGAACTTCAAAGGGCGATCAGCTACGATGAGGGATACAAATTGCCGAATCTGAGTGAAGGGGTAGGCACATTTTCCCAAAACCAAGGATTCTCAATCCGAAGGGAATTCAACACGCCCGACGAGATTGGCATGCCATTATTAACCAACGTGATGAAACCAGATCCCATTTATGGTTCTGAAATGACAAATGAGAACCAATTCGGATATACCAATCATTCTACATCAATGAAGGTAACTAACTCTGGTATAGAATTTCATGCGATCCACTTTAATCCTAGAAAATATTACGATTAACGCAATGCTTTCCTCTGTATCAGGACATAGGCCGTCTCAATAGACCATCAAAACTGCCGTTAGATATACCATTTTCGGGAAAACTTCCTTCACCTGGCATCTCGTCGTAACCCCTAGCATGTAATGCATCTAGATTTGAGGAGTATATATTGAGAAGACAACAGGGTATGTTTACGAAAAGATGTTGGAATCTGAAATCGACGATTTTAGTTGTTAAAGACAATCCTGACCTTTGTTAGCATAATAATTAAAATGGTATGTGTAACTTTATAACATTTAAGCTCCAAACAGAAGCATAGAGAACAATTGTTTGGAATTTAATGATTTAACATCCTTTGTTGGATTAAATCTTATTTGCTGACTAATTGAAAAAGTTTGATGCATTCTATGTCACAAATCCTGCTAATCTGCTATGCTTGAGTCTTTGGGATGTACCACCAATTGGGCTGCATTTTAACCTTTCTCTCTTTTATAAAAGGTTAAAGGGCCGTTTAGTTAGCCTTTTTCCGACGAAAATTTTCGTTGAAAACAAGAGTTTCTGAAAAACACGTCCCGGTTCAGGAATTTTAACCTGATTCCCTTTCGAAGCTCGTGCAAAACACGCTATCTGACGGGGATTTTTTTTTGATGTTTTTGACTTTGATTTTCAGGTTTTAACTTTCAAATTTACAAGTAAACTTGAAAACATATTTTTTATGTTTTCACATTTTGTTTTCAGTCTAGCCACCCAAATCTATGTTATAAATAGTCGTAGGGGTGTAAACGAGCCGAGCTCGGCTCATGGATAGTTTTCCAAGCTCGAGCTCGGCTCGTTTATTATATATTTTAATTTTTTAATTAATTTTTATATAATCTTTAATATTATGTATATAACTTTGGTTAGATTACCGTTTGTAACGTAATGCATTAAAATATTAATAAAAGGTACATATCACGTAAATATGGTAACGTAAAGTGTGGCTATTTTGGTTAGATTGATATTATTTGGTTAAAACTTGATAATGAGATGTGATTTTTGACTATTTTAGTAATTTTTTAATTTATTTATTTATTTATTACAATAAAAGGTAATCAAGTTGTATTAATTTTCATAAAAGATAAACAATTTGTATTTATTTCAACAAAAAGTAGCAAAGATTTGTTTAATTAAATCAATATTAAAAACAATCATATTTTTATTGATTACGTCCCTATATTTTCTTTTACTAGTAATTACATTACATCCATACATTATTTACCTTATTTAAATATATATTTAATATTTTTATAGCGAAGAACAATGTTGACGTGAATAAAATGACAATAATACTTTTATTATTGTTTTAATACATTAACTTTTATTATTTTATCAATTAAGAAATTGTTTTTCTTTCTAGCTTTATTATTTTATCAATTAAGAAAGTTTCTAAAAGCTAGTTTTGTTTCATTACAAAACTTTTAGTTATTTTAAGAAAGGTAACAGGTTTTATTTATTCTTATGAAAAGGGTAATCATGTTTTATCACAAAAAGGGTAAGAATGTTTTATTTATTGAAATAAAATGTAATAAGTTTTATTAATTTCCATAAAAGATAATCAAGTTATATTTATTTTAACAAAATTAGCAAAGTTTTATTTTTATTTTTATTTCTATTTTTGAACGGCATTAGCAAAGTTCTATTTAATTAAATCAATATTGGAAAATCAGCCAACTTTCATATTTTTACTGATTACCTCCCTATATTTTCACTAGTAATTAAAGTAGATTAATACTTGATTTATCTTATGTAAATATATCTTATAACTAAGAGCCCTTTGACTTGTTAAACTGTATTATTGGTTAACATATCAACTTTTAATTATTATTTTATTAATAAAGATAATTGTTTTCTTTCTAGGTGATTAAATGGTTGCTATTTTTCGTATTATTCATGCGTATAACAATCAAATAATACATTGTATATGACGAAGAAATGCAATTTATATTACAAAAAATATCTTGTATTATAGTCGGTATTCACTTAGAAAACAATTACTTAGTTGATAAGATAATACTGAGTGAATTAAATCAATAATAAAAACGAGGTTGTTTAATCCGTACGTTGCAACGGGATCATAAATGATATTTGCATAAACATATCAATCTAAATGTTATAACACAAAAGCAAAACACTTGTATACCATGTAAAAATATTTAATATTAAAGATTTTATTATTATAAATATAGTTTTGACAACAATTGATATTACGTTGGATGATACATAAAATATAATTTGATCATAATGAGTTATTCGGATTTTACAAAATGATGTGCCGCTAGCACACCTTTATTTTAATATAAAAAAGAACGAGACTAACTAAACTGGAACTAGCGGACAAATAGGCAAGTATTACCTATCGTTTGCTAGCATAGCTTCGGTAAGTCCGGGTTGTCGAACTCAGGGACAATTGGTGGATGATGATAGAAAACCGTCAGTTAATGGTTAGTGATAATTATAAGTGGATAGTTTTGAAAAGTAAACTTAGATTCAAGAACAAATAACACACTTCAACAGTCAATATACTATTAGAACAAGAAGTTTTGGAAAAACAATCTTGAAAAGGGTAATCACATGGGATGTTCCCCCTAAACATTGGATGACTAAACAATACAATCGGTTGGATTAACTATCTTGTGAATTTAAGAAGGAAAACCATAAAGATCACTCAAATATGAATCAACTCCTCAAATTACACAATAAATGATAAGTAAGCAAAGATCACTCAACTACCGACCTATCACAAATTGCGATGCAAGTAATGACAATAAAATTATAAAGATCACTCAACTATAATTTTATCATACCACAATCAACAATAAAAATATAAAGATCACTCAAATATATTTTTATTACCGAAAAATGCAATCTGAATACTCACATATAGTTTCTGCTATGAAAGGTGTTTATCATCTCACAAATCAAAACACAGTCTAAATCGAGACTCACATCAACAATATAAACGATGCTATAACCTTAATTAAATACATGCAAGTTTTACCATTTTTACTCTTACAAGCTTAAAAGACTCAATGAAACAAACACATTATTTCATTAAGAGCAAATACTAGTTTAACCCAACTCACATTATGGAAAATCAAGTATTTATGGTAAACACAAGCAAATACATAATCGAAGCTATAAATCTTCTTTCAAAGCAAGAAACAACAAAGATATTTCATCCAACAAAAATAAAAGTCATCCAATGTTTAGGGTTTACAAACCCACATGATTACAAAACAATTACTCCATAGAAATGGAGAAACACAACTTGTTCATCATACAAATGGGAAAAACAAACATAACCAAATGAGTTAGAGATGTTAGAACTCCCCTATCGATGATTTTCGGTGTTGTAGTGATGTTCCTCTCCAAGATATCTTCCCAAAATAGCCCAAAAAAGCTTCCTTCTTCTCCCAAGAGAGTATTGTTCCGTGTGTGAAGTGGAGTTTTCGTCCAAGAATGAAAAAATGCATAGATTCATGAGTTATTATAGCTGACATCCGCTCGTCGTAAAGCGTTCAAAAATAATTTATAAAAACACCAATCACCTTAACTTATAGCTAGGGTAAGTGGGATCGTCTCCTCAGGGAGCATGTGGTTATTAATATTATTCTACGATAGTTATTAATTAATAATAAAACTAATTGATGGAAGAAAGTGGTTGAGCGAAACTTTTGGAAAATTAATTATAGCTTTAGGAAAACTTATAGAATGAAGTAAGAACACCAACGACTTCGGATTTAGGGTTTGGGTGGAATTATGGATTATCGACCTAGGGTTGCAAATAACTTAATTATTATTTATGATTCCGTTTGATTATCTTTGTAACCTAACCACATAGACATAGTTATGACAATCACATCTATCGCAATCCGTATTTTGGGCACGAATCGTGTCATGTTCACAGTCCGTCTTAACTCCTAAACTAATGAGCTCGGCACGGCATGTAACACGGCTACGACGCGTCTTACGATAAAGATATAAATAGAAGCGAACGGAACAATATCTTTCAAAATAATCACACAGAAAACTAAATAAACACATCGTTCGTTACAATAATACATTAACGGAAAACATAAATACTTAGCTAATAAACAAACCCTTGAACGATAACGATATGATCATCAAGCAACGCGTACGAAACATTGAACTTGTCAGGAACATGCTTCGTAGTTGTTGGATTGATGGGGGAAAGCTGGAGCGTCAAAGGAACCAAACCCACAACCCTTCGTCGTTGGTTTCGCGCAGACTACATCGCGATGGATGAATCTGGACTTTTCTTCCCTCTTTTCTCTTCAATTTCTCCTCAAAAAATGTGTCTCTTTTCGTATGGCAGCTTCTCATATATATAGGCAACCTTAAAACCCTAAAAAAACGCTGAAAAATATTTTAATGGGTTGGGCGCAGCCGTGGGCGCAGGCCTGCGCCCCCTCTGCGCTTGGGTCAGCGATCGCGTATTTTGGTAGAAAAAATCATTCTGTTGAGCACTCGGTTGGGGAGCAGGGCTGCGCCCCCCTCTGCGCTGGGTCTGCGCTTGCCCTGCGCTTCAATGTACGCTCCTCGCAAAAAATAGTTCTGTTGAGCACTCGGTTGGGGAGCAGGGCTGCGCCCCCCACTGCGCTTGGCTTTCTATAATGGTTCTCCGATTGCGCTCAAATTTGCCAGACTTATACTTGAGAGGATTACCTACATGCGTAATGAGTTTTATCAATAGTAGAACATTCCAAGGCACAATTTACTCATTTTAACTCCTTTTAAGATTTAACCCTTCAATTGATAAATAACAATTAAATGTAGCATTATACCAATACTTTATACATAAAATAATATCATTTAAACACATTACAGTCGGTATAAAATAAGCCGATCAAACATCCCCAACTTAAACCTTCATCGTCCCGAGCAAGAAAACTTAAATCAGACTTTAATGTTCAAGATTTCATTTACGAGGCATATGATAAATCAGTGACTCTCTAATTAATTTATCAAATTAGTAACAGCCTTCATACTAAACATCCATGCATGATCATAACTAAAAATCTATTTCTGTTACACTGTGTTAAAACCGCTATCAACACTTTACCTCCCAAACATTCCTCACCATAAATCACCTATTTTTGCTCAAGGTTACATGTATGCAATTTTACCGGTTTTGACGTTTATAATGAACTCACTTATCATTTGATAATTTCTCTCTTTTTTTAGCACACTTATAAGTTATTTTATTAAGGGTTTGAACATGACTTTTTAACGAGTCTATGTAACGGAAAATCAATCAACCGCTCCCAAGCCAGTTGGCTTTAGGGGGTTAGGTATAGAATACCCCTCAGACTTCTTTTCCGAACTCGTTAGGCCACCCCTTACAGTTTAAGCACCTACGCCTCACGGATTTACTTGCAACACTCCCCCTTATTGCTTAGGTGTATCGATGTCTTTTGAAATGTTGGTTTTGATAAAGTGTTTTATTCTTTAAAACCACACACAAGTGTAACATACTCAAATTCTTTTATTAATCTCATGCATGCACATTTGTTATGACTCTTTTTAATAAATTTCAAATTAACTCGATCATCACCGATATCACTTGGTATTAATCTACTTCCTAACTAGAATCATCATTTTAAGTTACTTGTTCAAACCAAAATAAATTAGGGAGATAAGACCAATGCAATTCTACTTTTAATTGGTTAATCAAAAACACTATTATTCAAGGGTGAACACACAAATGCAAAATAAAAACTAAAAACTAAAAATTATGAGAAACTAAACTAACTTAGATGCACGGACACTCACACACTACTATTAAAGCATAATAAAAGGAACGGAAGAACCTGATCATTGAATGCAAAATCAAAGGGTTGATCGCCTTCTATCTTCCGCAATGTAATCATCCACTCATATAACCACATCTCCTTGCAAGTCAATCCTCCTCTTCAACTTTGGACAATATTGTCTCAATAGCAATATGGATTAGACTGAGATTCAAGTGGATGAGCGTATGAATAATGTAAAATCATGCCTAAAAAAATGAATGTATTTATTTTCATGACATAGTTAAATAATTAGCGAGATAGTCGTTTCAAGGCGCAGTTGGGGTGGAATAACATCCCCACCTTATCTATCTACCAATTCTCGTTATATTACTTAAAAGTCATGAGAATACTATTAATTTGACAAATTATAATGATGCAAGTCAATTAAATGCAATAAACTAAAATGCATACGCGCGATTCATATCATGATCTAATTAAAAGGTGAGTTAAATCAGTTTAAACATTGGTAATTGGGGTGAGGGCAAACTTCCCCAACTTAATTCCCTACTGCACCTATTTTTTTTCCTTTTAAATCACGCATGATATGCATTTGAGAACTATAAACTATAATGCACTAAAATAACAATAATTGGAACCTTAAACTAAATAAACATAAATATACACTAAACCTCACTTTCGTAGGGATCACGATTGCACTTAGCATGTGCAACAAGCCTTTAAACCCCCCGGTAGCCCGGGTGGACGAGTTATAGTCTCGTGAGGATTTCTATTGAACACACCCACAAAGTTCGTTGGGTTGCCTCCCAAGAAGCGCTAAGTTTTACGTCTTCAGCCAGACGGTACCTCTTCAAGGTGGTTTATCACCTTGTCCACACACATTACCCGGATATTTGATTGGTTTTTCCCTTCGTGCGATTCGTACTCCATAGGTACCTGAAATATCATGAAAAACAATTAACATTGAATTAGATCCAGTTTCAGGCATAAAACTTTTTAAATAATAATTGAAATAAGGGAGTTCGAAATATGGAGTTGTCTCCGTTGATGGTTGTAGCAGATCTTGTATAACAACTTCACTTTCGACTCTCTCTTCCTCGTTAAAGTTTAGCAATTCCGAGGACGTCTCTTGATGGATATCTTGATGCTCGAATCCTCGCTCATCATAAAAGTCATCATCCGGCTCCATGTACATCTCCCTCTCCGCTTCTTGTTTTAAAAAAAGATCGGTGATTTTCCCCCATGTGTTCACGAGATATTGGAGATGTTTGGTGTTTGCCTCCATAAATGTCATGCATTCCCTCATGGATGTCATGACATTCTCTTGATAGCACCGATTTTCATCATATAATCGCTGCTGAGATGGATAATAATCATTATAATAATACTCATCGGTATCCGGATGTCGTTCCCATGGATTGTACGAATCACAACTTGAATAATACGAATAATGATTATCATAATTTGAATAATATTGATCATTATAATCCGTGTAATTATGTTTGGATAGATAATAATCATAATTATATGAAGATTCCATTCCAAATAATTAAACAAAAAAAACTATTTAAAAACTAAATAAAAATTAAATAAAGTAAAATAAAATAAAATAAACCAAGGTAAACCTAAACAACTATCATAAAACAAAACTAATAAGCGTACTAGCTCCCCGGCAACGGCGCCATTTTGACATCCGCTCGTCGTAAAGCGTTCAAAAATAATTTATAAAAACACCAATCACCTTAACTTATAGCTAGGGTAAGTGGGATCGTCTCCTCAGGGAGCATGTGGTTATTAATATTATTATACGATAGTTATTAATCAATAATAAAACTAATTGATGGAAGAAAGTGGTTGAGCGAAACTTTTGGAAAATTAATTATAGCTTTAGGAAAACTTAAAGAATGAAGTAAGAACACCAACGACTTCGGATTTAGGGTTTGGGTGGAATCATGGATTATCGACCTAGGGTTGCAAATAACTTAATTATTATTTATGATTCCATTTGATTATCTTTGTAACCTAACCACATAGACATAGTTATGAGAATCACATCTATCGCAATCCGTATTTTGGGCACGAATCGTGTCATGTTCACAGTCCGTCTTAACTCCTAAACTAATGAGCTCGGCACGGCATGTAACACGGCTACGACGCGTCTTACGATAAAGATATAAATAGAAGCGAACAGAACAATATCTTTCAATAATAATCACACAGAAAACTAAATAAACACATCGTTCGTTACAATAATACATTCACGGAAAACATAAATACTTAGCTAATAAACAAACCCTTGAACGATAACGATATGATCATCAAGCAACGCGTACGAAACATTGAACTTGTCAGGAACATGCTTTTTAGTTGTTGGATTGATGGGGGAAAGATGGAGCGTCAAAGGAACCAAACCCCCAACCCTTCGCCGTTGGTTTCGCGCAGACTACATCGCGATGGATGAATCTGGACTTTTCTTCCCTCTTTTCTCTTCAATTTCTCCTCAAAAAATGTGTATCTTTTCGTATGGCAGCTTCTCATATATATAGGCAACCTTAAAACCCTAAAAAAAACGCTGAAAAATATTTTAATGGGTTGGGCGCAGCCGTGGGCGCAGGCCTGCGCCCCCCCTCTGCGCTTGGGTCAGCGATCGCGTATTTTGGTAGAAAAAATCATTCTGTTGAGCACTCGGTTGGGGAGCAGGGCTGCGCCCCCCTCTGTGCTGGGTCTGCGCTTGCCCTGCGTTTCAATGTACGCTCCTCGCAAAAAATAGTTCTGTTGAGCACTTGGTTGGGGAGCAGGGCTGCGCCCCCCACTGCGCTTGGCTTTCTATAATGGTTCTCCGATTGCGCTCAAATTTGCCAGACTTATACTTGAGAGGATTACCTACATGCGTAATGAGTTTTATCAATAGTAGAACATTCCAAGGCACAATTTACTCATTTTAACTCCTTTTAAGATTTAACCCTACAATTGATAAATAACAATTAAATGTAGCATTATACCAATACTTTATACATAAAATAATATCATTTAAACACATTAAAGTCGGTATAAAATAAGCCGATCAATAGCCAGAGGAGGGCACGTCGTGCCTAAAAGTAAGGCACGCCGTGCCCATGTGTTGTCGTCCTCTAATTGGCTCAAAAATATCTCTGAAATGATGGTTTTCAAGAGGGCGCGTCATGCCTAAAAGTAGGTACGCCGTGCCTTAATGCTTGGAGCTCTCGAAAACATGTCATGAAAAACGAAGCATGGTGTGCCTGGGAGGGCACGCCATGCCTTTTTAAGGGCACGCCGTGCCTATCACTTTTTTGGCCAAAACTCAAAGCATGAAAGTTGTAGCCCCATGTCTCCTCTTCGTCTGGGCTTTTGAATCGCCTGAATCCGAGTTCGTATGAGAAAAATATGGCCAAAATACAAAATAAACGCATGACAACCAATTTCTTTCATTTCTTCCTGAACCTAGCCAAAACAAGAGACGAACAATAAATATACGTTTAATCATAAAAACCATCAAATCCATGCAAATATTATACGTAAAAGTCCATGGATATCGCCAATAAAATATACATATAATTGGCGATATCAAATATTCCCACACTTAACCTTTGCTTGCCCTCAAGCAAATTCGGCCAATTAACACGCTTACGAAAAGAACTCATTGGCTTTGTAACGTGATCATCAATTCACAAACATTTTAGAGATCTAAAAGCATTAAAGACTTAGTGACGGAAAGTGCAAAGCATTAAATAATAGGAACAAAACCTTTAATTCTCGACTGGCACCGAAATAGCTACATAAAACAATCTAATCAATCCAGACCAAAGCGAGACTTAAACACCTCACAAAATGAAGCTCTCTACCCTCGGTGTTTAGGCTTAAACAAAACACTCAAATGCACAATTTGTCATAATTACTTACCATAAGCTTGCCAAAAGATCAAAATTCCAACACTTGAATTGAAACGACACATACATCAAGAGGGCTTCAAAACGGGGAAAAATTGGGTTAAAGGTAAGGTTAGAAATTTTTGGAAAGGTGGCGTGAAATAGCCTTAAGTTCGTACCCTCAAGAAACGTCTCTAAAACACAACATAGCTAGGAGTGAGCAACCTTTGATTTTTATTGAATTATGAGACTACTTTGCTGGAAGCTTTCCACGAATTTGTCTTTTACGAGCTGGCCTTAAGTAGCTCAACTATTGTTGGTTTTTTCTATTTCTTTTTTTATTTAATATAGGCTCCAAACTCGACTATTCTTCTCATGAATTCACGTTTCAACTTAAAATGAGGGCATGAACGTAGGCTAGGGTTAACTAAAGAAAAACGGATAAATATGGCTAAACAAAAAGATGGCTAATCATTAAAAAAAAAAGGCTAAGGCTCAAAAGTTGCTAACTAATGGATATGTAGGTGTAAAGGAAAAAAGAAAAAGGCTGATGCTTGGGTAATCCTAAAATGCCTCTATCACACGACTGCGTCATCTCAAAATTGTGTTTTCAAAAAGAATCTTTATGGCAAGTTCTAGAATAAGAATAACAAATGGCATACACACATAATCAATCGAAACATGAGCAATAAAATATTCATGAATGCTCGAAACGGCTCAAAACTCATGAAACGAAATAACATGTAGGGCTATAATGTGCAAAATCCAACTTTGGTCCAAACAATAAGGTCATGTAGCAATATCAAGTTCATAAGAGAATTCAAACTAAAGGTCCTATTTTAAGCTTTCCATTTAAGTCGCAAAAATCAATTATGCAAATAGATCTAAAACCTATTCGAGAATTGAACTTTTAAAATTTTCAGCCAAATTGAGCATATAATAAACATGTCAAGCAAAATTTCCTAAGGGACAGACAAAATCACTCATTGGTTAGAGTTCTAACCCATATTCCCACACTTAAGTATTTCATTGTCCTCAATGAAACAAAATGGACAATATAATCGTGCAAGCATGTAAGTGGAAAGAAGGAAAAAGACTCCCTGAGTGCGTGGAAGAGAAGAGCTCAAGGATAGCCAACCAAAATTTTGCAAGCGTGCGTAGAGTTGGAGCGAAGTGTGCAACCGACTCTGCGCAACGCAATATATCCTTAGAGGAAGCGATTGCCAAAAATAACCTAACTACACATAAATACAAGCTAATCTAAGCTAAGTGACAAGATAAATTAAATCGCTTGGGTTGCCTCCCAAGAAGCGCTTGTTTATAGGGTCCCCTAACTTGACCCTATCCCACTTGGCTTAACCTTCAAAGGAATGAAAAGGGTAAAAGGCATACCTTTGAGTTGAGTGCAATAAATAATTTTAGACGATTTAGCCTTGCACTCTTTACCCTTACTGCCTCCATCAAAGTATAAATGTTTACGTTTCGGTGCTGGAGGGTTATGAAGTTCCTTTGGCGGTCGTGAGTCAAGACTCCTAGTATCACCAACCTGTGACTCCAAAAAATCCATCGCAGAATTAGTACTTTCAAAGACAGGCGATCGTGTCACAACATCAACATATATAAATGAAAGTTCATCAAAAAATTCAGAGTCAACTCCCTCATTGAATATAGGTGGGGGCACATCAACACCAAGTAGTCGAGCAAGCTCTTCCAAATCCCTCTAGGGATTGAAGTCATCTTCAGTCTCATCATCGATAATCGGAGGTGGGACGTGTGCAAGACTTTGTGGGCTTGGGATGTGCACCTTGTCCATTAATGTCTCCGAAGTTTTGATGACCGAAAGAGCATGTTAAGAAGTTTCATCATAGACACACTCAACATCATCATCCGAATCACTAAAATCGGCGTCATGAATGTGGCCATGCTCTTTTTTTTCTTTGCTCTCCTCTACATTGCTTGAACTACTTTCAGATGGCTCTTCCGTACGTAATTCATCCATTTGATTCCTTTGTCTCATGAGGTTGTCAAGGATTTCTGAAATGCTTTGTTGGTAACGGAGGCTCATCTGGCACTGATGAAATAGATCCTCCAAGCTTGACTCTATCTCGGGTTGATGTTGCGATGGAGTTTGGTAGGATTACTGGGTGTCTTGACTTTGGTAGTGTTGGGTGGAGGATAGGTATGAAGATTGATATATGCTCTCATTTTGATATTGGGAAGAGGTGGGATAGGTCGGGTAGTTACTGTTGACCTCCTCTTGACAACACCTTGCTTCATAGTTACCTTCATACAACTCAAATATATGATCCATCCTACACAAAACACACCAAACAAAATATGACAAAATAAAGATAAATTAAACTAAGGAATAGACAATGAAATAAACAAAACAAAAAAATTGAATATAGGAATTCTATGTACATGAAAAATAATTCCCACACTTGAATTTTTAGATATAAATTTTTTTTAAACTAACGAGAAACTTAAGGTTGTCCTCAAAACCACACCGCTTGTCCCCGGCAACGGCGCCAAAAACTTGATATGCCGCTAGCACACCTTTATTTTAATATAAAAAAGAACGAGACTAACTAAACTGGAACTAGCGGACAAATAGGCAAGTATTACCTATCGTTTGCTAGCATAGCTTAGGTAAGTCCGGGTTGTCGAACTCAAGGACAATTGGTGGATGATGATAGAAAACCGTCAGTTAATGGTTAGTGATAATTATAAGTGGATAGTTTTGAAAAGTAAACTTAGATTCAAGAACAAATAACACACTTCAACAGTCAATATACTATTAGAACAAGAAGTTTTGGAAAAACAATCTTGAAAAGGGTAATCACATGGGATGTTCCCCCTAAACATTGGATGACTAAACAATACAATCGGTTGGATTAACTATCTTGTGAATTTAAGAAGGAAAACCATAAAGATAACTCAAATATGAATCAACTCCTCAAATTACACAATAAATGATAAGTAAGCAAAGATCACTCAACTACCGAGTGATCACAAATTGCGATGCAAGTAATGACAATAAAATTATAAAGATCACTCAACTATAATTTTATCATCCCACAATCAACAATAAAAATATAAAGATCACTCAAATATATTTTTATTACCGAAAAATGCAATCTGAATACTCACATATAGTTTCTTCCTATGAAAGGTGTTTATCATCTCACAAATCAAAACACTGTCTAAACCGAGACTCACATCAACAATATAAACGATGCTATAACCTTAATTATATACATGCAAGTTTTACCATTTTTACTCTTACAAGCTTAAAAGACTCAATGAAACAAACACATTATTTCATTAAGAGCAAATACTAGTTTAACCCAACTCACATTGTGGAAAATCAAGTATTTATGGTAAACAC
The DNA here is from genome assembly GCA_020465985.1 of Centrapalus pauciflorus. Lineage (NCBI taxonomy): Eukaryota > Viridiplantae > Streptophyta > Magnoliopsida > Asterales > Asteraceae > Centrapalus > Centrapalus pauciflorus. The sequence goes on along the minus strand of JAANYP010003392.1, from coordinate 97,752 downwards.
AAGCAAATACATAATCGAAGTTATAAATCTTCTTTCAAAGCAAGAAACAACAAAGATATTTCATCCAACAAAAATAAAAGTCATCCAATGTTTAGGGTTTACAAACCCACATGATTACAAAACAATTACTCCATAGAAATGGAGAAATACAACTTGTTCATCATACAAATGGGAAAAACAAACATAACCAAATGAGTTAGAGATGTTAGAACTCCCCTATCGATGATTTTCGGTGTTGTAGTGATGTTCCCCTCCAAGATATCTTCCCAAAATAGCCCAAAAAAGCTTCATTCTTCTCCCAAGAGAGTATTTTTCCGTGTGTGAAGTGGAGTTTTCGTCCAAGAATGAAAAAATGCAAAGATTCATGAGTTTTTATAGCCAGAGGAGGGCACGCCGTGCCTAAAAGTAAGGCACGCCGTGCCTATGTGTTTTCGTCCTCTAATTGGCTCAAAAATATCTCTAAAATGATAGTTTTCAGGAGGGCACGCCGTGCCTTAATGCTTGAAGCTCTCGTAAACTTGTCATGAAAAACGAAGCATGGTGTGCCTGGGAGGGCACGCCATGCCTTTTTAAGGGCACGCCGTGTCTATCACTTTTTTGGACAAAACTCAAAGCATGAAAGTTGTAGCCCCATGTCTCCTCTTCGTCTGGGCTTTTGAATCGCCTGAATCTGAGTTCGTATGAGAGAGATATGGCCAAAATACGAAACAAACGCATGGCAACCAATTTCTTTCATTTCTTCCTGAACCTAGCCAAAACAAGAGACGAACAATAAATATACGTTTAACCATAAAAACCATCAAATCCATGCAAATATTATACGTAAAAGTCCATGGATATCGCCAATATAATATTCATATAATTGGCGATATCACAAAACAACATTTATTAATGGTTATATAAGTAAAACAATATCTATAGTTAAGTATTAAAAAGTTTTAAATTTTAAAATAGTCTACATGATAATAGATTTCATATCGAAATGTAAAAGAAATCCAATTATAACGACGTATTCAGATTTTTGTAAAACGATATATATTGAAGATTATAATTTTAAAAACAACCACATGTTTGCATAAAAAATTTTCATATCATAAAGAATTGTTTTGTTTTTTTAGTTTACATGGTAGTAAGTTATATAAACAAATGTTAATAAAAACACATGATGATAATGATATGTTTAAAACTTTATAAATCTAAATACATTAAATGTTATGAAAGAAAAATAAATCTGTTATATAGTATATAAACTAATAAAATAACATTAGCTACAGATCGTATTCATTATCTGAGGATCACGGTCTGATTTTATTAATGGAAAGAGTGATTTATTAGCCAACTAAACAATAAGAATTTTATCATTTTAAAAATAGTTGAAACGAAAAAAAAGTTTATATTGAAATGCAGATAAAAGTAATGTGATCATTATAATATTTTTGAATTTTATAATATATAATATACCAAAGGTTATAACAGAAAAACAAAACAATTTGGAATGAAAATAATTTAATGTGATCATCAAAATATATTCAAAATTTTATAATGTATAATATATCAAATGCTATAACAAAAAAATAAAAAAATTATAAATTACATGTAAAATAAACATATAAGTCAGGTGTATGCTTGTTTGTTTAATGAAAACATATTCGATGGTAATAGATTTTATATCGGAATGTAAATAAAATTATACGATCATAATAATATATTTGAATTAATGCAATATATAAAAAGTATTATAGAAAAACAAAAATGTTATATATTATATATATAAAGTAATAAAATAAGTTAGTTGCTTACCTGTCTGCTCGAGTTGTTTGCATTAGGGGTGTTCATAAAAATCCGAATCTGATAATCCGATCCGAAATTTCGGATATCTGGATTTTCGGATTCGGATAGTAAAATTCCATATTTTCGGATTTCGGATAATCCGATATCCAAAAATCCAAAATAATTTATTTTTAAAATTTTTTTTATATCTGTAGATGAGTATTGCTTATTTACATAATATTGAGTGTTTATTATTATTAGAGTAAATTACATAAATGATCCATGTGGTTTATAGCAAATTACAGGTTTCGTCTCTAACTTTTAAAAATTACACTGATAGTCCATATTTTAAAAGTTTATCACGTTTTCAGTCACTAAACAATTCAATTTTTTAAAAATACCAATTTTGCTCTTACAAATGAATTTCACATATGGTCCCTAACCAATCAATATTTTTATAATTTCGTTCTTTTTTATTGAAATAGTTATTTCGTTTATCCATTTTTGTTTTATAAGTTTTTTTTTTCATATATCTATATATTTAATCAATTTATCCTTCTAATTTTCACATACTAATTTTTAAATGTTATTCATATTGTTTTTGTAATTTTATACATGTAAAATATGTACATTCATTTATAAATTTTAAAAATCATCTCTTCTTATTTCATAAATATTTATTAGTAAACATTATAAATTCTACATAGAGTAAATTACACAAATGGTCCCTGTGGTTTGAGGGTTTTTGCTCTTTTGGTCCCTCAAAGATTTTTTTTTACACCAGTAGTCCCAAAATCCCAAACCTTTTACAGTAATGGTCCCTGCCATCAATTAGGGCCGTTAGGCCAGTTAAGTCACAAGGGCATTTTCATCATTTTCATCTCAGGGACCATTTACGTAATTTTTTAATAGTTTATCTTTTTTTTTGTTTTTATTTTATATTCATATTTTAAATAAAAATTTATTTATTATCTACTACCCATAACCCTAAACCATGAAGATGAATACAGTCACAGATCCACACGAAACCCATATCATGGATAAGGTTGCTCACATCACCAACACCAACACCAACACCAACACACCTCCCCCGTCTTTGTTTCCATTTCCAGAGAAAAAACATATCGGTGTGCAAGCAATCACTGCCATCGTTGCTCATTACCAGCATTGCAGGTTTCTTCCCCTTCTTTTTTTTTCTTTAACATTACAGGCAAACAAGAAGGTTTCTTGTGGGTTAAAATTGATCAAGACAGAAGGTGGAGAGAGAGAGAGAGAGAGAGAGAGAGAGAGAGAGAGAGAGAGAGAGGAAGAAGGCATCAAAGGAAGCTTTAGAGGTTTTTGCACGGCACAGAAACCTAGATCCCTTCTCCAATGGTGGTTGTTACCACCGTCGCCGACAACATGTGGTGCTGGCGGTTCTCGGTGACGCACTTGTCAAACACCGTAGACGACTAAGGATCGGTGTCGTGCTTTGTAGACGATTCCTGAAAACTTAACAACTTCTTCGGTGCTACTGGTGCCTCCGTCAACGTAAAAGGTGCCGGAGTCGTTGCCTTTGCCTTTTCCGATGGGATAGAGCTCTTGCTGCTTGAGTTCCGTGACTCCAATGTTCTGAAAATCCCAAGACTTGTGTTTCATTAAAGCCCAGCACCACATCACCATCATTAAGAAAACCGACTAAGATTTACTTCAAGTTTCTGTTAGGGCTTCATTTAATTTATCTCATTGTTCTTCTCTGTGTTTTCTATACGGGTTCCACTAGATTTTGGGTTAGAAGTAGTTTGCAAACAGTATAGGGTTCTTAATTTGTGTTAGCATTTCGGTTTTGTAAGGATTTCAATCTGTGAATATAAAAGTGAATTTTGAACATGGTGGAAGCAGATGATTTGAAGTATTCGATGGATTTTAAGTTTATTAGTGATGTTCAGCTTTGTTTCCAGATCATGGTTTCACTTGTGTTTATATTTCGATTTACAGATCTTGTTGGTATTTCACTTGGTGTTGATTATAATTATCTTATAATGATAAAATTTAATAAATATAGAGTAAATTACATAAATAGTCCCTGTGGTTTGTTTGAAATTTTGATTTCCGTCACTAAAAGAATTTTATTAATAGTCCCTAAAATCAAAACTTTGCACTCCAATGGTCCTTGTCCCCGTTAAAATAAATGGCCGTCCGTTAATTTATTAAAAATGACATTATTACCCTTTTATAAAATTGCAACTATGGTCCCTCAATGTTTTTATCATCGAAATTCATGATAATTTTAATAATTGTTATTTTATTAAGTTTTTTAATTAAAATTACATGAAAAAATTCTAGGTTATAATTTCATATTTGTATTATCACTTATCAGTAATTTTTGTTTTTATACTTATTAATTTTTATCCATGACTAAATTCATTTCATTAAAATAACTTGTTTTCACATTATTAAAGTTTAGTTTGTTCATAATTTTATGATTTTTATTTATTAAATTAACAATGATCACACATTGAATATGTGTTGCATATCATATTTGATTTATTATAGTTGTGATTTCTAATGTAATATTCCTTTAAATAATTATCTCAAAAATTCAAAATAAATCCATAAAAATTATAAAAATAAATCTAGAGAAATAAGTTTATGAAAAAACAAACATGGAAAGAAATATGTTTTGATCCATCCTTAAACAAAATTTAAATTTAATTAAAATTTTGACATAACATCTCAAATATTATAAAAAAACCAAGAAAATTTAGTGAAACACATTGACAAATAATATCAAAAGTCACGAGTTCGTGTTCTTTAGTTTCAAATTTCGGTTTTGATTTGAGTTTTTCAGTTTTTGTTTACGTATTTTGTTTTAAGCAAGTTTTGTAAGGTTCGTATATTGCTATATGATGCATAGCTATGTATTTTTAACTAGTAAATTAAATAAAAAATATATACATTAATATTATATACATATCAATCATCACATCATATTTTATTAAGTTACTAGATTATAAATCCATGTATAACATGAGATTGACTAAATAGTACTGATATAATATAGATATGTTTCAAATAATTACAAGATGAATGATATTAAATAAATAGTCACTGCTAGTTATAGAAATAATTCAAAAATATAAAACTTTAATTTAAAATATACTTTGAACTCTTATTGAGATGTCTAATAACAATAAGTTTGTATTGAACCGCTAGATACTAGTTTTTCATAGAAATTTCACATTCTTTATATAAGTTCTAAATTTTCTTCTAAATTTATGTTGAATTTTTTATGCTTCAAAATCATATTTATTTTCATATTTTATGTTTTATAAATATAGTTTTTCATTAAATTTGATTTGTTTTATAGTTTTATCGTAAATTTTTTAGGTTTTTTTTAAAAATTAAAATTAAAATAAATCAAACCTGATATGTAGCGGTGTGGAAGCAAAATTATATAAAATGATTGACTAATCAAAAACTATATACTAATGGCATTTATAAAGTTCAAAATGATAAGGTGATGAAAAACTAAACTATAATACAAAAACTTGAATAACATTATAATGGTATTTATGAAATGAAATTAAAGTCGTCAAAAATGTAAGAAATAAAAAACTAAAAAAATACACAAACATAAATACAAAAATTTCAAGCATTTTTAATTAATTAATTAATTAATTATTAATAATAATAGAATAAGAAGAAGAAGAAAGCTTTGAGGATCATATATGCATTTTCAAAAAGGGTAAACTTGTCAATTTTAACAATTTAGCATATGAGTGTTAAATCTAACAGAGCTAGGAACTTTAAGCGTGCAAGGTTTCAATTTTAGGGACTATTGGCGTAATAAAATTCCTTTAGGGACGAAAACCATAATTTTAAGCAAACCATAGGGACTATTTATGTAATTTACTCATAAATATATTATAAAAGATTTTTATATTTTAAAAGTTTATTAGAAAATTTAACAAATGGTCCCTGAATGACAAAAAGACGAAAATGCCCTCCTCTCTAACGGTCAAAGTTAACGGATGTTAGTCAGAGGGACCATTTGTGTTAAAGGTTTGGGCTTTTAGGACTATGAAATGATGTTAGTAAAAATATATTATTTTCAATAATCTTTAACAAGATTGTAATTTTTTAGCATTCTAAATTTTTTATGAGTATAGCATATCATTAATGTTTGAATAGTATAAAATATATGTTCATTATTAAATATAAATTTTACTTTACTTTTTTTTTCTCTTCTTTTTTGTTTTATTTCATAAACAAAAAAAAATATGAGAAACTTTTTAAATTATTTCTAAAAAACCTTTGATAAATTTAAATAAGATTTTAATATATATTTAAGGGTTTATTATGAAAAAAACCAACATGTTTTCACGTTTTTTGCGTTTTCGTCCCTCAATGTTATTTTTTTTCCATAAAAAACCTCAAGTTAGTTTTTTTTTTTGGTTTAGTGAAATTTGGATATTAGAACCCGGTTTTTCAATTTTTAAAAACCCGGTTCACAAATTTATATCCAGGGTTTAATGTCCAAATTTCACTAAACCAAAAATTAAAAATTAACTTGATATTTTTTATGGAAAAAAATAACATGGAGAGACGAAAACGTAAAAAACACGAAAACATGTTGGTTTTTTACATAATTAACCCTATATTTAATGTCATAGTATAATGTTTTGTTTTTTAAATTATTAAAATAGTTTTTTTTTATTTTTTAATTTTAAAATAGTGTTTTTTAAAACAAACTATTTAAAATTATCAATAGCTTTTTTGAAATAATTTAAAAGTTTCTTACATTTTGTTGTTTGTGAAATAAAAGTAAAAAATACAAAAAGAATTAAAAGAATGATTATATTTAATAATTGAACTAGTATTATATATTCTTCAAACATTAGAAAAAATGATATGTTACACACATAAAAAAATTTAAAAAAAAACTAAAAAGATTACAATCTTGTTAAGTTTATTAGAAATCATACAATTTTACTAACACTTTCATATATAAAATATACAATATTCTACCAATAAAAACCTATAAAATTATAATAAATGATTTTTATAAATTATAAATAAATGTAAATATTTACATGTTTAGAATTTCAAAAACACCTTTAATATCATCTAAAAATTGATATATGAAGATAAAAATGATAAATTAATTAAATATATAAATGGATTGGAAAATATCTCATAAAACAAAAATTAATAAAAAAAGAAATATGTTTCTTCAAAACGGATGAATGTAGAAATAACTAAATATATACTTAAAATTAATAGGTGTGAAACTTATTAATATATAGGTAAAGTACATAAATAAATTGTAGATAAATTCTTATACTAATAAATAAAATATTACTTATTAATTAAACATTTATGAATATACAAATAATCTTTATCTTCATATATAATAAAGAAGAACATTTCTTGCCACATGTCATCATATTAAGCCTTAACTTTTTTCATTTTCCCTCCTAAACTTCCTTAAATACTTTCTTAAATATTGTAATTAATTGACAAATTAAATTTATTTCCCTTCAATTTTTTTAATTTTAAATATCAACCAACCAACTACATTTCTATAAATAAAACTATTTATATTAAAATCAAAACTATATTTTAATAAAACCTTCAATTTTTTCTTAATTTGTTATTTTTTTGTTGATAAATCGTTTATTTAAATTATAACTATATTTTAATAAATATCTATTAACCATAATATTAATACTAGTAAAATCTTTTATGTGTATTTATTTAAATATCAATATTTATAAGTTTTTTGGACAGAAATTTATATACTTTATTATTTCATAGTATTTTAAAAACTCATTTACAGTAGTTTATCATTAGTATTTTAAGATATTATATTTATAATAAAATTTAAGTTTATATACATGTTTTAAGAAAACAATGAATTATTATAATCCGTGTAATACACGAGATAATAAACTAGTTAAATATAAATTAAAAACTAAATTAATTTACTAAGTACCATAAGTGAAATTAGTTTCTAAGGGTAAAATCGAAATTTTTAAAAAATTGAGTTGTTTAGGGACTGAAAACGTTACAAGGTTTCAAAATATGGACTACCTGTGTAATTTTTTAAAGTTATGGACGAAACCTGTAATTTGCTATAAACCACAGAGACCATTTATGTAATTTACTCTTATTATTATAATGTATATTTTCGAGTTTTATCTTGATATTATAGATTTATTAACTTATATTTTAAATATTTTAGTTTTTTAATATTTTTTTATTCATTTTGAGTAAAATAATTCTGAATACATTTAGTTTGTGATATATATATTTTTAATATCTATTTGGATATATGAATTTGTATTTTAGATATTTAAATATTTGATTTAATTTTTTTTTAAAAAAAAATATGAATTTTTGGATATCCGAATCCGGAATTTCGGATAGCAAAATTCACTATCCGAAATTTCGGATATTTGATTTTGAACACCCCTAATTTGCATGTACCCTTATAAATGTCTCTTTTTATCTTTCGTCGACCAATGTTGTGACATTCCACATCGGCGGTGTAGATAAATCAATGGATCTTAGAGGGTGTTTGGAATTGCGTTTGAAAAAGTGTTGTAGCGTTTTGAAAACTAATAATCTAGAATAATAGATGTAACAAAAAGTGATGCAGGAAATGTAGTGTTTGATTTAGTTTATTCTGTTTGCTATCATAATTATCAAATAATCGGTTTTTAAAGTGTTTGGATTTGCGTTTTTACTTGTAAGATGACCAAATAATAATCACTTATTAAGCAAATAAGGTACATTTTTTAACTTATGAAAAAGTGTGGTAAGATTAACGTTAAACGCAAATAATCACTTATTAATGTATGCAATCCAAACACTTTAGACTAATTACCTGCGTTATTGTAACGTAATAAGTTGATAATCTGGTTCATAACGCAAAACCAAACACCCTCTTAATAAGGATGAGATTATCTTCTCAGTAAGACGTGTTTTGGGATGTTTGTGATACTACCATAAACAAAACCGTAAGATAGTGTTAGGACAAAACAAATAGAGCAAATAACCGAAAATAGTAACAAATTTTGACATGTTTATCATTAATAGTAGCATTATTAATTTTTTTATCATTAATAACATTGACTTTTATATATTTTATCGTTTATAGTAACAACTTTTATTTATTCTATAATTGATAGTAATTGGTGAGCTGCAAACATGTTTAGCAGGTCACCAACAATTTTTCAGTTATCAAAAATAGTAACAATTTTTCATATTTTTATCAATAACAGTAACATATCAATTTAAACCCAACTTTTTTTTAAATGTTTTTCTAAGATTTAATAAACACCAAAATAAACTCAATTTATGTTCCATTTTTTGTTGTGAAATTTGACGATAAAAGTTTAGTTTTTATTTCATTTATTATTCATTTATTTAAAATTTATTATATTAACTATTACTATTTTAGTGACTATTTTTTAATTTCATTAAATTTATTAATTTATAATTTTTTATTTTTTCATAACCTTATAGAATTTTAATATACATACTGAATATTTATTTGCAGTTAGATAATATTCGATTATTTATTCACGACTATATATAATATGAACGAAAAAACTACTACAAATCATTTTGATTTTCACTTTTTTCAAACGAAAAAACTATGAATCATTCTCTCTTTTGTTTTTTTGTAACATCCCACTTTTGGGACGGGGACATGGAATTATGTGATTGGGTTGATTATAATATTATAAATGAGTTGGGCCAATTATTGAGTTTTACGTGGAAGTGTCACGTGATAAGATTTTGGGTTAACCGGGTGTCGGGATTAAGTTTTAATAAAAGATTATAATTTTGGGAATTATTAGTTAAATTAAGACCCGGTGATATAAAGTTTGTATTTTGTGATAGCGGGTTCGGATATTGGGTGTCGGACCGGGTTTAAGCCGAAAACGTATATATTTGTGAGCTCCTTGCTTGTGGTTTCATTATTCCATCTTCCAAAATCAGAGTTTAAGAGAGTATATGTGTGTATTAGTGAATTCCAGCTCCTGCAATCAGAGATTGAAGCTCCAATTTGTGATTCAAGCTACCAATTCTTCCTTCATCTTCTTAGTTGCATATTAGAGGTAATTTCGAGTTGAATTCGCGGATTAATTGTTGTGGATTGTGAATAAGTAATTGAATTGAGTTTATATGTTGTCCTGAGTAAATTCGAGTATGTATTCGTGATTAAAATCAAGCTGGAAATCGAGTTGGGGGAGAAATCCCCTGGCTGTCCAGAAAACAGAGCATAACTGCTACTGTTCGTCCGTGAGCGCGACCGCGATCCCTTGATCGCGGGCCGCGATGTTCTTGAGATGATCGCAGGCGGTTTGAGCCCGAGCTCGGACCGCGATGTGAGCTCGGCCGAGTTTGAGGTCAGCGCGGCCGAGACCGCGATAGAGTCAGTGCGGCCGCGATTGGTTGAGTTCGGCCGCGATGCGGCTGAGGGTTCGGGTCGGGTTTTCGGGTTCTGTGAGTCGTGTATTTGGGTCCTTGGGGTCTCGAGAATTGTTGAGAAGTGTGTATAGAGTGTTGGGTCGAAATTGTGATATTGAGAATGCGTCTTTTGGGTATCTGGGATTGTGTGAGTTGGTTGGGATCTCGTGTTTGAGTGTTCGAGTTGTGTGGGTTAGTTGGGATCTTGTGTTTGAGTATTCGGGTTGTGTGAGTTGGTAGTTGAGTATCTGAGTCTATGTGAGTTATATGAGTATTGTGTATAGAGCTGTTGAGTTATCGAGAAATCGAGTATCCAGAGCTGTTGGGTTGTGATTGAGAACTTGAGCTGTGATTGTGATTGTGATATAGAGTCATTGTGTTGTGATTCCAGGGTCTCGAGTTGATAGGGTTGAGGACGGGCAGGGAACCGAGACTTGAGTAGTTTGACTTCAGGGCAGGTGAGTTTGCATGTTTTTCTTGAGATACTTGTACGATTATTTTACTAATACTCGCATGATATTTTACTGAGCTTTTTACGAGATATCATGAGTTTCCTTACGAGTTTTTATTGAGATATTATCATGCTTGTATTACTGTGTTTTATTGAGAACTGTGTTTTGAGATATGAGATTTGGGACACTTGAGCTGTTGAGATACTAAACCGTACGGCTGGGCAGGGGTTGGGTCGCTCCCAATTCCCTTTTGAGTTCCTGACGACTGCTTTGTGCGGTCTAGGGATTTTGGCACGTGGGCCTATCCACGCGAGTTGAGCATCATGTGGGATCTCATATACTTGTTCAGTAGAGAACGCTGAACGTTTTATTATTGAGCTTACTTTTTATTGAGATTTATAATCGTACACTAACCCTTGCATTCTCACCAGCGTTAGCTGACCCAGTGTGTGTTGTTGTGTGTGTGTGTCTCAGGTGATCAGAGATTTAGTAGGCCTGCTGGACCCAAGTAGGGTTACTGTGACATTTATCAAGGAACTAGCTGCCTGTGCTAAAGGTAGTCATATTTTGGGAATGTTTATGCGTACTTCGGATAGCGGGTAATATATTCAGGGACTTCCGTGACTTATTTATGTGATTAAAGTTTAAAACTATCGGGTTTCTGCATGTATGTATTGGGAATAGTATAGGGATTATTATATTATATCGTTGCTGAGGTGGTATTTATGTGGCATTGTGGATTAGTTTGAGGGTGTTACAAGCTTGGTATCAGAGCCTAGGTTTAAGAGATTAAGTATCTAGTGGATGCTTAAGCTTAAACCACAGAGTTTAGATCCTTGGATTGTAATCCGAAGTAGAATACTAAGTGATAAACGAGTAGGGTGTAGAGTTAATATGTGTTGTTGTTCTTAATGAGCGGGTTAGTTATGGATTATGAGGGCAGCAGGCCTCAGGGTTATGATTTTAGGGGTGATGAGTTTGTGTGTAAGTTTGAGTTGTGTTCGGTATTGAGTCCGATATTGGATGAGCGTTTTCCGGTGCAGTGATCGGGTTGGGATTGGGGAGTGGTGCCTCCGCCAGAGGGAGGCCAGAGATCAGGGGCTGGTGCTTCTTCTAGCCAGCTATCGTGGGGGTCCTTAAGGACTTTATGTCGGGTCATATTTTTGAGTTCTTTGGAGGTACCGGTGCCTTGAAGGCACTGGATTGGTTGTGAGAGGTTAGAGTTGCTTTTTGGATAGTGTATGTAGATCGAGTTGATAGAGTAAGTGATGCGTCTTATTTGCTTAAGGGCAGAGCGTTGCGATGGTGAGATTCTGTGGAGAGTGCTTGAGGAATTGATGATGCGTACTTGATGACATGGGAGGAGTTCCGAGTGGAGTTTGAACTATAGTGTTGCCCCTAGGGTGCGAGGTAAGAGTTGGAGTATGAGTGTATCTTCTTGTAATAAGAATCCATGTTAGTCTAGAAGTATATTAATGTGTTTAATCGGGTTGTGCCACATCAGGTGGCTATTGAGCGGACGGTTAGTATGGTTATTGAGAGTTTGAGATATGATATTAGGGAAATTGTGGGGATGTTGCGTGACCCCACTTTTGCATCGGTTGTGGAGTGTGCGGGATGTAGAGAGAGGGAGGTGGAGAGGCAGAGAGAACAGCCGGCTTCCCAGAGACAGCGGATTGAGTCATTGGACCCGGGGTAAAGTGCAGGGTTACCAAGGGGATGCCGAGAAAGTCGACAGAATGGATGCTTTGAGCAGAGAGGCCAGAGTCTAGGGAATCAATGAGATCAGGGTTGAGATGGGAGGAGGTCTGAGATTAGTCAGAGTTAGAGTCGAGGTCGGGATCAGGGTCAGAGACAATTGGGGCAAGGCTAGAGATTGAGTCAGAGTCAGGGCCAGGGTTAGGGAAGTGATGATAGAGGATCTAGGGATTCGGGTAGCAGAGTTTAGAGCTTGGTGTTTGGAGTAAGAGATTGTCAGCGGTGTCGTCACCGCCATGTAGGGCCGTGTGCCCCGGAGCACCTGAGATGTTTTCATTGTGGCCAGTTTGGTCACACTGCTGTTGCATGTTCGTCATAGGAGTCATTGTGCTTCCGATGTGGGAAGCTGGAGCATATATCATGAGATTGTCCGAGTCTAGGGATGGGATTTCCGGGGGCGAGTTCGAGTGAGGTCGGGGCGTCAGAGTTGTCAATTACGCCTCGGGGAGGAGATGGAGTACCTAGGGTCAGAGGTAGAGTTTTTGTTTCAGGCTATAGCTAAAGAGGAGGGGGAGCCACATAATGTTGCATCTAGTACGTTTATTGAGGCTATGTTCCTTCAATTTGGAGATGTCGCCGTTGTCATAGTGGGACATGTGTGTGTGCAGATGTTATTGGTGCGGTCAGCGAGAATATACTGCCGCCATGTGTATTATTCATGAGCTGTTGTGCTATGTTGTGGGAGGCCGGGGAATAGGGTGCGAGTCCGTCTAGAGCCGAGACCAGCGGTGTAGGGTGAGAATTCTAGTAGAGCCATAGTAGAACCATCGTTACCCGATTATTATGATATTTGAGTACGGGGTCAGGTTTTTTTTAAGTGATTGAGGAGGAAATGCGGGATGTTGTTGATGTGATTTCGGGTGTTCCTTTTGAGCTTGCTTTGAATATGTGTCAGTTGTGTAGTGAGCTGTTGAGCTATGTCTGTGATAAGTGTATGTGTTCTATGGTGTGTGACTACTTCTTTATGTTTGTGACTATGGGATTTAATGATATGGGGGCAGAATTGTTATGTATGGGACTGTGATGTTTTAGTACATGTGTGAAAGTGAAGAATATATACATTGTGGCAAGCTGAGTTATTGGGCTTTCAACCTATATAGGTAATCATTGTGAATGTGTTTGTGATATGTTAGTGGATTGATCCTTCTGATAATGGAGTACTTCTCGATTAGAGGTCATGTCGACCTTGATTGATGATCTGCGGTTAGCTCAGGAGGAGGGGCTGAAAGGCGAAAATGTGTAAAGAGAGAGGTTAGTTGGTCAGTCAGAGTTATTGAATAGGGATGATCAAGGATTGATGACCCTTCGAGGTCAAGTATGGGTCCTTCGGGTAGGGAAATTGAGATAGCTAATTCTAGATGATTCCCATGAGTCTATATTGTCGATCCATTCAGGTAACACGAAGATGTACCTAGATCTGCGAGTTCTTCGTTGGTGGCCAGGGATAAAGAGGGATGTGGGAAAGTGGATAGAGGCGTGTATAACGTGTTTGAGAGTTAAGAATGAGCAATAGAAGCTACATGGTAGACTTCAGCCATTAGAGGTTCCAGAGTGAAAGTGGTATGATATCACCATGGGCTTTATAGTGAGACTCCCGTGGATTGTTCCATAGTGTGTGTTTGTCCACATCTGTGATTTTGCGTTTAGTGACTTGATGGAGGTTCTTTATGATGTTATGAGCGGATGGGAATATCTTCTATATTAGTGGATCAGAATAAGTGTTGACGTGTTTCTGTGATTAACTCTGTGTTTTCATCTGAGTTATCTACTTTGTGACTGTTAAGTGAGTAGATAGTAGAGCCACATCAGTGAATAGAGTTTAGAGTGATGGTGCAATAGAGATTTGTGGTCATTAAGTTTCAGTAAATCTGATGCTTATGAGGATTAGTAGTTTTGATGTAGAAATGTGGAGGATATAGGGAGATTAATAGAGTAATGGCGAGGAACCGTTATCCCTGGTTGAGGGTTGATGTGTAGCGGTATAGATTGATGTTGATCGTCTTGTGATGGTACTTTCCGAGGCCATTCGAGCTATTCGAAGAGTAGTGAGAACTATAACCAGTGTTTGAGGGAGGTTTTGAGTACCTTTTGGTGAGAGAGGTTATGTGTGGAGTTCTTGAGGTATGAGTTTTTGGCCGTGAAAGGGGCAGTTTTAGAGTGAGCGATGACGAGTAAAGAAGGGATGAGAAGGGGTCCAGTAAGAATTGAGGTTATTGGGAATTGGAGTTGGTTACGTCCGTGTTTGAGTTTAGTGTTTCTTGGGCTTAGTTGAGGAGTTAGAGATGATTCATAGAGACATTCTCGCGCATTGTGAGATCCGTGACGATGTTGACGTGTTAGTCCGTGTTGGTTGTATGGGTTGAGGAATAGGGGAGTGCCTCATAGGGTTAAAGGATTAGTTAAATAGAGTTTTGATGTGAACGTTGATAGAAGCTCAGAGGATTTCTTTGTGTTGTAATGTGAGTCTTGTTGTAGGGTTGGGAAGGCGTGCTGATGTAAAGAGGTAAAGTGGTTGCTTGTGTTTGAGGCAGTGTCAGATTGTAGGTTTGGCTTAGAGATAAGTAATGTGTTTTCGGTTATTAGTGTTGAGCTAGATTCTGAGGACAGAATCTTTATAAGGAGGGGAGACTTGTAACATCCCACTTTTGGGACGGGGACGTGGAATTATGTGATTGGGTTGATTATAATATTATAAATGAGTTGGGCCAATTATTGAGTTTTACGTGGAAGTGTCACGTGATAAGATTTTGGGTTAACCGGGTGTCGGGATTAAGTTTTAATAAAAGATTATAATTTTGGGAATTATTAGTTAAATTAAGACCCGGTGATATAAAGTTTGTATTTTGTGATAGCGGGTTCGGATATTGGGTGTCGGACCGGGTTTAAGCCGAAAACGTATATATTTGTGAGCTCCTTGCTTGTGGTTTCATTATTCCATCTTCCAAAATCAGAGTTTAAGAGAGTATATGTGTGTATTAGTGAATTCCAGCTCCTGCAATCAGAGATTGAAGCTCCAATTTGTGATTCAAGCTACCAATTCTTCCTTCATCTTCTTAGTTGCATATTAGAGGTAATTTCGAGTTGAATTCGCGGATTAATTGTTGTGGATTGTGAATAAGTAATTGAATTGAGTTTATATGTTGTCCTGAGTAAATTCGAGTATGTATTCGTGATTAAAATCAAGCTGGAAATCGAGTTGGGGAGAAATCCCCTGGCTGTCCAGAAAACAGAGCATAACTGCTACTGTTCGTCCGTGAGCGCGACCGCGATCCCTTGATCGCGGGCCGCGATGTTCTTGAGATGATCGCAGGCGGTTTGAGCCCGAGCTCGGACCGCGATGTGAGCTCGGCCGAGTTTGAGGTCAGCGCGGCCGAGACCGCGATAGAGTCAGTGCGGCCGCGATTGGTTGAGTTCGGCCGCGATGCGGCTGAGGGTTCGGGTCGGGTTTTCGGGTTCTGTGAGTCGTGTATTTGGGTCCTTGGGGTCTCGAGAATTGTTGAGAAGTGTGTATAGAGTGTTGGGTCGAAATTGTGATATTGAGAATGCGTCTTTTGGGTATCTGGGATTGTGTGAGTTGGTTGGGATCTCGTGTTTGAGTGTTCGAGTTGTGTGGGTTAGTTGGGATCTTGTGTTTGAGTATTCGGGTTGTGTGAGTTGGTAGTTGAGTATCTGAGTCTGTGTGAGTTATATGAGTATTGTGTATAGAGCTGTTGAGTTATCGAGAAATCGAGTATCCAGAGCTGTTGGGTTGTGATTGAGAACTTGAGCTGTGATTGTGATTGTGATATAGAGTCATTGTGTTGTGATTCCAGGGTCTCGAGTTGATAGGGTTGAGGACGGGCAGGGAACCGAGACTTAGTTTATCTAGCTGAGCAGGTGAGTTTGCATGTTTTTCTTGAGATACTTGTACGATTATTTTACTAATACTCGCATGATATTTTACTGAGCTTTTTACGAGATATCATGAGTTTCCTTACGAGTTTTTATTGAGATATTATCATGCTTGTATTACTGTGTTTTATTGAGAACTGTGTTTTGAGATATGAGATTTGGGTTACTTGAGCTGTTGAGATACTAAACCGTACGGCTGGGCAGGGGTTGGGTCGCTCCCAATTCCCTTTTGAGTTCCTGACGACTGCTTTGTGCGGTCTAGGGATTTTGGCACGTGGGCCTATCCACGCGAGTTGAGCATCATGTGGGATCTCATATACTTGTTCAGTAGAGAACGCTGAACGTTTTATTATTGAGCTTACTTTTTATTGAGATTTATAATCGTACACTAACCCTTGCATTCTCACCAGCGTTAGCTGACCCAGTGTGTGTTGTTGTGTGTGTGTGTCTCAGGTGATCAGAGATTTAGTAGGCCTGCTGGACCCAAGTAGGGTTACTGTGACATTTATCAAGGAACTAGCTGCCTGTGCTAAAGGTAGTCATATTTTGGGAATGTTTATGCGTACTTCGGATAGCGGGTAATATATTCAGGGACTTCCGTGACTTATTTATGTGATTAAAGTTTTAAAACTATCGGGTTTCTGCATGTATGTATTGGGAATAGTATAGGGATTATTATATTATATCGTTGCTGAGGTGGTATTTATGTGGCATTGTGGATTAGTTTGAGGGTGTTACATTTTTCGAACAAAATAAAATGAAACAATTTTGTTTTTTAGTTTTTTCGTTCTAATTGGGCTGTAGTTTTTGTCATTCAAGAAAGCTAAAGACTTGAATGGATCGTAGTACTTTTCGTTGGAAAGATTACAAAACTGAATAATTTGTTGTTTTTTTAATTACAAACAAAAAAAATACGAACCATACTAGTTTTTAGTTTTTCAAACAAAAAAATATGAACCATTCTAGTTATTTAATTTTTTCAATCTAAATGAGTTGTTTTTTATTTGAAAAACTAAAAATCAAATTAGGTTGCAATATGTTTCATTCAGAAAAACTATAAACCAGAATAATTCATAGTTTTTTTTCGTTTTTAAAAACACAAAAATAAATGGGTTGCAATTATTTTTTAGAAAAAACGAAAAAGCATAATGGTTCACAGTTTTTTGAAAAAAATCTAAAATATAAATGGGTCGTAGTTTTTGCCATTCGGAAAAGCTAAAACCTGAATAGATTGTAATCCGTTTCGTTTGAATTTTATTAAAAAGTTGAACAATTTGCAGTTTTTTAATTCCAGAAGAAAAAGTAATACGAATGAAAAAGTATTGCAACCCATTCATTTTTTTTTGGTTTTTCTAGGAATGAGAAAAATATGAATAACCGTGGTTTATAGATTTTTCTGAATGAAAAATACTGAGACTCGTTTTGATTTTTGGTTTTTCAAATAAAAAACTATGACCAATTTAGATTGGAAAGACTAAAAACTGAAACGATTTGTATTTTTTTGATCAGAAAAACTAAGAAAATGATGGTTCGTGGTTCCAAAGTGAAATTTTGAATGATTCATAGTATTTTTTCGTTCATATTATATATAATTGTGAATAAATAATCAAATATTATTTAACCGTAAATATTCATGATATATATTAAAAAATTTATAAGTTTACGAAAAAATAAAAATTATAAATAAAAAATTTAATGAAATTAAAAAAATAGTCACTAAAGATATTAATAATATAATTAATTAAATAAATATAATAGAAAAAAAACTAAAATTTTATAATAAAATTTCACAACAAAATATGAAACATAAATTTGGTTTATTTTGGTGATTATTAAACCTTAGAAAAACTTAAAAAAAATAAATAAATAAAGTTGGGCTTAAATTGATATGTTACTCTTATTGATAAAAATATGAAAAGTTGTTACTATTTTTGATAACTGAAAAGTTGTTGGTGACCGGCTACACAAGTTTGCAGGTCACCCATTACTATTATTGATAGAAAAATAAAAAGTTGTTACTATAAACGATAAAAAAAATATAAAAGTCAATGTTATTAATAATATGAAATAAATTATGTTACTATCTATCTATACTATTAAGAGAGTAACTAAATGTCACATGACATGCTCTCATTAAATTTGTCACATGTCGCTTTCTCCTTTTGCCACGTCATTTACTGATTTTATTTTTAAATTTTAAAGCAAATCAAATCTATTTAAATCTAATATGGATTAATTTAATAACTAACTAACTAAAATTAAGCAAACTTTGTTATTCATATAATTATTATATTATACATATATATAAATATCAATTTCTGAAATTAACTCATGTAATACATGGGTAATAACCTAGTTAATGATAAAAATGACTAAAGTTATTACTATATTTGGTCATTGCAAATGACCAAAAATAGTAACAAGTTTTGTCATTTTTATCATTAATAGTAACATTATTTATTTTTTATCATTTATAGTAACAACTTTTTATTTTTCTATCAATAATAGTAATGGGTGACCTGCAAACTTGTTTAGCAGGTCACCAACAATTTTTCAGTTATTAAAAATAGTAACAACTTTATATTTTTATCAATAACAGTAACATATCAAATTAAACCAATCTTTTTTATTTTTTATGTTTTTCTAAGATTTCATAAACACCAAAATAAACTCAATTTATTTTTCAATTTATTTAATTACATTACTACTATCTTTAGTGACTATTTTTTTAATTTCATTAAATATATTTATTTACAATTTTTATTTTTTCATAACCTTATAAATTTTTAATATATATTCCGAATATTTATTTACAATCAGATAATATTTGATTATTTATTCACAATTATATATATAATATGAATGAAAAAAAATACTACGAATCATTTCAATTTCACTTTTTCCAAACGAAAAAACTATGAAGCATTCTATTTCGATCTAAATGTGTTGTAGTTTTTTTATATAAAAAACCAAAAATAAAAATTGGTTGCAATATTTTTCAAGCAGAAAAACTACAAACCACAATTATTCATAATTTTTTGTGTTCTTAAAAAATTGTAACACCCCGTCTTTGAGAAATATTACGTAGATTTAATTTATTGGTCGATTAAATTATTAATATTGCGTTGGAGCAATGGTACGGCGATTAGTGGAATGAACACGTGTCGGGGTCGAGTATACATGTCACTGAGTTATAATTCTAACGAATTATTAATAATTATGAGACCGCAGAATTAAATAGGAATATTGATATTAATTATGAAATATTGATAACAGGGTCGGGTATCGGTGTCGAACCCGCGCGTTATTAACGATATGTTTAGCAAGTGGTTATGTATCGTTTTTATGGGTTGCAGTATTTTTCATTCAGCAAAACTATAAACTGGAATAATTCATAGTTTTTTTCGTTATTAAAAACACAAAAATAAATGAGTTGCAATTATTTTGTACAAAAAATAAAATGATTTATAGTTTTTTGTAAAAAAAATCTAAAACATGATTGGGTCGTAGTTTTTCATTCGGGAAACCTAAGAGTTGAATGATTTGTAATCAATTTCGTTTGAAATTTATTAAAAAGCCGATCAATTTGTAATTTTTTTAACCAAATGAAAAGTACTACGAATGAAAAAGTATTGCGACCCATTCATTTTTTAGTTTTTTTATGAATGGAAAAACCATGACTCATTGTGGTTTACAGTTTTATGAATGAAAAACCATGAGTCATTGTGGTAGTTAAAGAATCATTCGGCTCGGGGATTACAGTTTTACTCACCCAGATTCGTTGATCTCGCCAATTCTTTAACCTAGATGGTAAGTTTGTGATAATTTCAGGAATATTTTTCCTTCTCTCTGGTATGAGCCCCTAATTTAAAGAAAGACCTAAAAAGTTCTATAATAGGAGTCACTCTTTATACATGACCTCAAGAAAGTAATACAAAGAGTTCCAAGGGAAGACATAAAATGGGTATCATAATGACAAAGATTATTAAGATAAAAGGTCGAAAAAGGGAGACATAGGTCCCCCATTATGGAAGTTTTACTATATATGCCAATCTTGCCTTCGGGGGGACACTTAACAGTTGATTTCTCGTCAGGGTATTCAGGGTTTAACTCGGATGGAATCCGATAGGTTTTCAGATTTTTCTCGAATGAATAGCGAGATAATATGGGAAAGACATCCCCAGATTATAGTTTTACTCACCCAGATTCATTGATCTCGCCAATTCTTTAACCTAGATGGTAAGTTTGTGATAATTTCAGGAATATTTTTCCTTCTCTCTAGTATGAGCCCCTAATTTAAAGAAAGACCTAAAAAGTTCTATAATACAAGTCACTCTTAGAACATGACCTCAAGAAAGTAATACAAAGAGTTCCAAGGGAAGACATAAAATGGGTATCATAATGACAAAGATTATTAAGATAAAAGATCGAAAAAGGGAGACATAGGTCCCCCATTATGGAAGTTTTACTATATATGCCAATCTTGCCTTCGGGGGGACGCTTAGCAGTTGATTTCTCGTCAGGGTATTCAGGGTTTAACTCGGATGGAATCCGATAGGTTTTCAGATTTTTCTCGAATGAATAGCGAGATAATATGGGATAGACATCTCCAACTTTAAATATATTAAACATAATGAAAAGATAATAAATAGAGGACTAACCTTAGGTTTTGAGAAGAGGTGAATGTCAATATGTGATTGGAAATTTTTTGAGTGCTAGAAAGTACAATGGGAAAGACGAAAACATTTTGATGGCAAGAATAAGGGTTTAAGAACATTGAACGATGTTTATAGGGGAAATAAAATACATTCGATGGCTCTTACATGTGGCATGTTTTGGGCCGTAAATTCGCAACAGTCGTTACAGAGGGTGGAGAGACATGTCTGACACACAGTTGGCTTAAAAGCAACAAAAGGGGAGTGTATCCTACACGTGTCATTTTGAAAAAATAGAGGGAAAGGCAAAAGCATTGTCAGAGAATGTTTGAAATAAATAAATGGGTATTAAATGTAGCTAAGGATATTTAAGGATAATTTGGCCTAGCAGACCGCATCCTTATTCTTAGATCTGGAGCGTTTTTTTAAAACAATCTCCAGTTCTTTAGATGTGCACTTTCAAGATTAGTTCAAAGGTCTGAACCTTTCAGACTGATTCAGACCTTTGAACCAGGAGACTTGAGGATGTATGTGGATACATAGATAATAACGTGACAAATTAGCCACACATGCAGGTTCAATGGGACAATAAGCAGAATATGACCTCATGGCCTTCACGTGGTGTCTGCTAAGTGGGAGAATGTCTAAACAGAACACACGCATCCAGACGAGGGGGTGAGTTTGTTACAATCACGAGTTCACGACCAAGTGTCCTCTTCTCATTGATCAAAACAGTGACGACATAACATATTGGAAATGAATAAATAACGAGAATGGTTTCTCTCATGAGGGATGTACAATCAACCCCTGAAAACTCTTTTCCTACACTCTCTCACTACAAATTCTGATCACTGACTTAGGCATTGAAGTGACGTCGCATGTCATATTACTTTGTCATTCACCTAGGGGCCGTTTAGTTCGCAGAATGTTTCTGATAGAATTGGAATCTGTCACGGAATTTGAATCTGTTAGGAATTTGAATTAGAATCAAATGGATGTTTGGTTGGCAGGAGAAAGAAATGAAATCCAATTCCTTATTCTGTTTGGTTCATAAATCTGTCAGCAAAATTGGATTTAAATAATGTCAAATGACTGAATTACCCTTCTTGATTTGTTTTATAATTTTTACATGTAAATTTTTTTTAAGAATTATACATATGAATAAATTATCATTTTAAATAATATTTTTTTTATAAATATCCATTGACTTTTTTTTATCCTATTTATAAACAAGCATATTATACACATCAATATACTATAAAACATGATATAAACCAAATAACCTTCAATATCAAAAATAACATGTTTATATATTTTTATCAATAACAACAACATATTTAAATTAAAAGCAAAAAACATAAATTTTTTACTTTAGTTATTATTATAGTTATTATCCATAAAATTGCTTGTTTAGTACTAATTATGCTTTCATTTGTTCTATTTTTCCTCAGAGTCATCGTGCCGTTGATGTGCGAACCGAGGTAAGGCAACCACAGTTCCAAAATAATATAATATCTTTATAAAATCTGACACAGAACTTGATAAAGAAAAGGAAGGTACCAACGGTTCATGAAGTTTTTGTATGCGCGGATAAGAAGGCAATCAACATCAGAGCTTGAAGTATTTAAACAAAGATGGGAGAAGAAGTAGCCGGAGAAGAAGCAGCCGCCGCCACCGGAGAAGAAAGGGTCGCCGCCGCCGTAAAAGAAAGGGAGCAACCAACGGAGAATGGAGGCATTGAAGAAGAATGAAGCAGTGTGTGATGTGATGAGTAATGACCTAGGTTAATATTATTTCAAGGGTATTTTTGTAACCGACCACTTTCCCTCGTTACAAGGTTTTTAATTCCTTCCTATCATTGAAGGAATCTTACTTTCCACCATTCAAGGGAAAATTTTAAGTTTGAAGGATTCCAATTCCATTAAGTTGGTGAACCAAACACTTGAATTGACTGGAATTGGATTCAATTTCGTTCCAATTCCCCCAGATTCCAACGAACCAAACGTCCCCCAGTGTTTTCTCTGTTTTGAAGTGCTTTAACAAACAAACTGGCCTCATTCACTCTCCATTCTTGGATCAGGGCACAAAAACCCGCATATTTCATCATATTTGTTGTTACCAAGAAAGTAGAAAACATATTCCAACATCATATTTGTCGTTACCAAGAAAGTTGAAAACCATCCCTATCAACTATCGTCATCATTTAACAAAGACAACCTATGAACCTGCAAATTTGAAACCCATCAATGGGAAAAAAAACCATGAAGATGAACCAAACCAACTAAACCCGATTCACTTCATCATCATTCTAATGCTCAGTCCAAAGATGAACCTGCATCGTTTTGTTTCTTGAAATACATGCCAACAATAAAAACAACAAAAACACATATATATCATTTATCAGCTCATTCAATGACAATTATCTTTCTACACCAACCATACATTAGTTTCATCTTTTTCTCCTATCTTTGGCTTACTTAAAACTTTGTTTTTGGTCCAACTCATCTCTTTACTATTGATTTTGTGTACCATCATTAAAATGCCTTGCAAAAATTTGATGGTGAAAGCTAGATCAAGTATTTTCTAGTTTCTTCTACTAGTCTCAAGATTTTCAATAGAATTTCATATTTTATTACTTAGGTTGGTCTTATAAGGCTGTGTTAAACTGCATCATTTAATGAGGAAAAGGAAGGGAATTAGAAAATAAAATCATTTATGTTTCACAGCTTCATTTAAGGAAGCCAAAAATAATGGAAATATAATAGATTTTGCCTAAAATTTCTTCCTTCTAATATTGGGGAGAAAATGATGGAAATATTTATTATCATATTCATTCTATATTCTTTTCCTTCCATCATTTTCTTTCTATTTTATGGAACACAACGTAATGCGATCTATCTATTCATGATCCGATCAATTATTAACAATGTCACAAAAAAATGATGAAATAATTCGATCATTGTAGTAAGAATACAGATATACATTCATTGGATCAAATTGTGCATTTATATAAATTGTCCATGAATTCTCAAGTTAAATCAATATATAGACCAAATTTCAATTATTTCCTTTCTTAACAAATGGTGGAAAATTAAATAAAAGCTAAAATGGAGAAAGAAAATTGAAACAATTTTTATCCTCATCTGTATTTTCAAATTCATAGTCTAAAAAACCATTGATTTATTCTCGTTTGTATTTTCAGATTTCATGGTCCAAAAAACTAGGGGGACAATTTGAGTCCGTTCAAGCAAACGGGTTTGCCGACCAACGGTCATAAACTTTACATAATTTTGAACTTTTTTCAAAGAACAATTTTTTAATACATCGTTATAAATTTTCATTTTTTTAAAAAAAAAATTTAAGTTTTATCTTAGTTTTTTACGGTGGGTCCATTTAACTCTTTGGTCCGTTGGGTCAAGATTGCCACCCCTACAAAAAAAAAAAAACCATTGAGTTATGCTCGTTTCTTTACTTTTGGATTCCTTCTGCCTGACTGCCTGAGTTTAGAAAGAATGTCTGAACGTTTAAGTTAAACAA
Organism: Centrapalus pauciflorus; assembly: GCA_020465985.1. NCBI lineage: Eukaryota > Viridiplantae > Streptophyta > Magnoliopsida > Asterales > Asteraceae > Centrapalus > Centrapalus pauciflorus. Next base: position 73,226 of record JAANYP010003392.1, on the reverse strand, counting down.
TGTGTGTGGGCATATGTTAATGATATAACCTCTTGGATAAATTGAACATTTATCCAAAATCCATTTTAAATGAAACCCAAAAGAAACCAATCAAATCACCCATACAGAAATGAAAGACCAGACCTAGAGAAATCAATCCCAAGTAATAAAAGCAAAAAGAGTTATAATTTGCAGCAAAACCAGAAACTAAAAAAGAAAAGTTGGTCATCTCCATGATGTCTTCAAAATTGGATAACCATCCTAATAAACACTCCAAATGGGAGATAGAAACAAAAATTCAAATTAAAAAAAAAAAACTCATTGTTGGCTATTATAAAGTATATATTACTAGTAGAAGTAAAGGATGTTACTTGTTGATCGAATCAGGAGACGAGGTTGAGGTTGTCGTTGAGGGAGAGTGAAGCAAGCTGAGCAGCAGGGCTGTTAGGCTGCTGCTGGACATTCCTCAGGACCTCCATAGCCTCTGAAACCTTTGCTTTCAATGCATCCGGTGATTCTAGCAAGTGCAGCACCTCCGTCTGATCCATCTCCAGTAGCATCCCAGTCACCTTTGCAGCGTTCTCATGCTCCAACTGATCCACCAGCGGATATAGATTCTCACCCAGCATCTGCAAACATATTTTCCCCCTCATTTTCCTAAACACTAATATCAAAATTATATTATTTTATAAGATAAAAAGCATAAGCATGCCATGCATACCGTCCTCTGTTGCTCAGGAGGAGCATTAGCAAGGGCAGAAGCCAAGGCTGTGATTGGCATTGCAGCATCTCGGGGAAACATGCCACCCATACCCATACCCATACCCATGTCATATGGGACAGGAAGCACCGGCATATTCCCATCTGGTGCATTGCGCCCAGGATAACGATACATACGGCCTCTTGGGAACATCTGATAAAAACAAAACATGCACAATTTTGGAATTCATTTATTCCATGTAGATTATATATATATATATTTTTTATGAATATGGATTGGGGTGTTATATAACCTGCTGCTGCATCATAGGAACAGGCTGTTGATTTTGTTGCATGGAACCTGCTCCACGCCTCCCACCAAGGCGTTGACCTTGCTGACCTTGTTGGGCAACTGGCATAAAGAAGTTTGACATAGGGGCCCCACCTGGCCTCATTCCAGGGACCAGCCCGAAACCGGCCTAAAGAAAAGAAATTAAGAAAGAACGAATCAACCAAATGCAAAAACTGACTGAAAGTATGCTACATGTCACATATGACAAATAAGATAACATGTTAGAGGCTCTGAAATACAAAATTAATCACATTGACTATATATAAACTATAAAGCAGTTGATCAATGAAAGTCAAACATGAGAAAGAAATATGCTACAAACAACATTTTGCCAAAAGGAAAGGCAAAGAGGTAATGGAAAACCAATTCAACCACGAATTTTCATTTTGTCAATGGCCTTCGACTCATTGAGAGAACATATTTATTTACAGGGTTTAACTGAAAGACGACATTATCATGTTTTTTGGGTAATTCAAAAATAGCTTAATACTTTCACTTCTATTTACCGATAGTAGCAACGTATTATGAAATGCATCATTGAGAGCAATATACTTCTATTTTGTTACCTATATAACTATATTAGCAATATCCTTTCACGTTTTACATATATTAGCACCATTTTGCTAAAAGTGTGAAACGACGTTGCTACTATCAGCAAAAAGGTGTAACTATGTTGGCCTTTTTGGCAATTAGATCTTTGTTTATTAACAACAAGTACATGACACAACTAACACATAATTTGAAGGATATTAGCATGGATAATCAAAGACATCCGAATGACATGAGGTGCATATCTAACATAAGAAATATGAGAACATGATTAAGATTGTTTGTGGCAGGATCAGCAGTACCTGGGGAGGAAGCATTGCAGGAGGAGGTTGCCCATAGAATAGTTGCTGTCCAATACCTGGACTGCCAGGAGGATACATAGGCATACGAGGAGCCATTGTAATTGGCCTAATTTGTGAAAATTGTGCCTACGGAAGAAAAGTAATCAAACAAAAACATCAACTATTCTGATTGAGAAGGACATAGAAGAAATATTAACATATCAAAGTCTACAGTTTTCTTGCCACATGAAACTCATGTATCATTAACAAATTAGGTCATTTCATATTCCCAAGCCCAGCTAACTTGACATGGGCACAAGCAAGTTGGGAGGTTACCTGCAACTTTGCCCTTCTCTCTTCTTTACGCTGAGCAAGTGCAACATAAAGTGGTTTGTTGACAATCATCTTCCCATTCATCTCCGCAAGCTATAAATCGTCATAAATGAAATGCATTAGTTCACTTGTAAATATAATGTATAATGTAGATCAACATGTCACTTACAGCTTGAGAAGCCTCTTCAGGAGTTGAAAAAGCTACAAATCCAGAACCTCTGCTGTTTCCATTAGGATCCAGCATAACCTATTAAACAAATAAATATCTGAAGTTAGATCATGAAGCATTATCAAGAGGGTCTAAAGTATGGATGAAAATTTTAACCCTTTCATATTTTAAGAAAAAGTCAATTCAGGTTGCATCTTATTGGTAATGGGTCAATCTGGTTAAAAAGGTAGAGTTGCCAAAAATGTATTAAGATGTTTTATTTATACATTAATTGATTGTAAATTTTTGGCAAAAAATCCATAATGACCGTTACACAACCTGCCAACCCTCCTGTTTTGCCACCTGTACAAAATAGTATAGATTTTACAACCGTTAAAAAGAGCAGACAAACCTTGCATGATGTGATTGTACCATACTCAGAAAAGAGTTTCTTAAGCTTATCATCATCAATCATATCATCCAAATTTTTGACGTACAAATTAGCACCTTGATACTTGTCAGCTGCTTCCTTTGCAGTCTGCTCAAAACGACTCTTCAATTCATGCTCTCTTTCTGATTTCTTTTGAGCCTTCCCAACATACCACTCCTTGTCATCAAACTTCTTCCCATTTAAAGCTTCGACAGCATTAGCAGCATCATCTGCATTCTCAAAGTTGACAAACCCAAAACATTTGGATTTTCCATCTCCGTCTCTCATAACAACAGCACTAGTAATAGTACCATACTCGCCAAAAGTTTTTTTTAAATCTTCATCAGTTGTGGACTCGGGAAGGTTTTTTACATACACATTATTGAACTTTGTCCTAGTCAAGGACGAGTCTCTTTCTTGCTTGCGAAGAAAATGACCAACATAGACTTGTTTGTCATTCATAAGCATGCCATTTAACTTATCGATTGCATTTTGAGCAGCTTCTTCAGAGTCAAATTGCACAAACCCATAGCCCTTTGACAGGCCAGTAGAGTCGGCAGCTATCTTGCAGGAAAGGATATTACCAAAGCTCGAAAATGTGTCATGCAGAGCTTTGTTGTCAATTGTCTTGTCCAAGTTCTATAAAAAAGGGGAAGGGGTAAACAAACAAAAATTCATCTACTGTAGGTATAGTTCAAAGGTACAAAAAGTCCAACAAATAATTTGATGGAAGATAAATCATCCATAGAATATAGCAGTGTACCTTAATAAAGATGTTAGCAGTTCCACTTTTACGAATACTTGGATCCCTGTGAGAATACATGATCCGAATCGACTTTCCATTTACTGGAGTAAAGTTCAGCACACTTATAGCCCTTGCCGCTGCAATTGGGTGAATGTAAAATGTCACTTTCTTAATATACACACTCAAACAACCTATATATGGTGTATCACAATTACATGTGCCCGTGTGTATGCTTTGTCATAATTGCCGAATAACCACTTGCCACAGATTTAAAGTGTTGAAGTTGAATACAGATAAATGGAGCATAGAAAACAAACTCTCCCTGAGGGAGATACATTTGCAACTGAGACACAGAAACTCTAATGTATGTTCATCAGTGATTTGAAGTATATTGGCATATTGAAAGAGGGTTTCACTGTTTTAAGCCTTTCACACCTTCCATAGATCATCAAACATGGCTCCTTTGCCAGTATTTCCTTTTCTGTTCAAGGGCACATCCACACAAAACACTGATGAATCCACTACCTCGAAGGACAGAAATTATGGACTAGCTATAATTGTACATGAGAATGAGATGATTACAATGAATTAGCTAGCTTTTCAACCAAAATTTGCCAATTTGTTGAAAAACAAACAACAAAGATTGTGCTTTTTTGACCAAAGATCAATGACTGTACAATCATTCTTTTACAATCAATTGATCGATATAAATCCCTAGTAAACATCGATTGAATACAGATGAGGAATGCAAAAATAAAAGAATTCTACAGATATGCAGTATGTTGGGGTATACCATTATATATGCAATTAGAATTAAAAATTAACAAGTCTAAATTATTCTAAACTGAAAGTTTACTACCCTGGTTGGAATCCAGCGATAGAGACTTGAAAATCACCAATATTTGCAAATGAATAGAAATAGATAAGTGTGCAAGGTCGCTTATGTTATGTTGTTAAGGCGTTAAGCCCATGACAAAATCAATATCTACTATTAATTAATTATGATGATATGTTACGTTATCAAGGTGAGATCAAATTTAAAAATGCAGGTGTACTAACCATCAATGAATTAAATTTTTGACCAAGATTTGCCACTTCATTTCAAAACATCCATCAAAGATTGTGCTCTTTTGAGGAAAAATTAATGACAGCACAATGATCGTTTTACAACAAACTATTCAAAAAATATTTTTTATATACACAATACAGCAAATACTGATAGTATACAGATGCGAAGTGTGAAAAGCTAAAAGAATTCTACGGGTATGCAGTATGTTGGGGTGTACCGTTCTGTAATTAGAATGGAAACCTAATGAGTCTAAATATTCTAAACTGGAATTTTAATACACTGTTTGAAATCCAGCGATACAGACTTGAAAATAACCAATGTAATGAGTAGCAATAGAATGGTGTGTGCCATGACAAAATCAGTGTCTACAATTTGATATTTATGACGGTCGGCTACCTTATCAATGTGAGTGTACTTTTATGATGATTGATCAACATCAAATTTACAGATGCAGGTACAAAAACCATCAATGAATTAGCTTTTCAACAAAGATTTACCGTCTCATTGCAAAACAATCACCAAAGATTGCACTTTTTGGACAAAATTTTGTTATACAACGAATTGATAAAAAATGAATCTACGTGTACATGATAATACAGGAAATACTGATAATACAATGTAAAAAGCTAAAGAATTCTACAAATATGCAGCATGTTGGGGGTGTACCATTACACAATTTAAATTGAAGTTCTATGAGATTAAATTATTCTAAACTGAAATTTTACTACACTGATTGAGAATTCCATTTATACAGCTAGACTTGAAAATCACCTATACGCAAAATGAGCAGCAATATATAGGAGGTGTGGCAGGGACGTTTACGCTATGTTGGTGAGCCCATGACAAAATCAACATCTGCTATTTAATATATACGACAAGAAATGTGAAAACCTAACGGAACTCTACAGACATGAAGTATGTTGGAGTGTACCATCGTGCAATTAGAATTGAAGCTTAATGAGTCTAAATTATTCTAAACTGTAATTTTACTACGTACACTGGTTGAAATCCAAGGATACAGACTCGAAGATTGCAAATGTGAAATAACCAATGTAGTTAACGAGTAGTAAAAGATAGGTGTGGGAGGGTCAGTTATGTTATGTTGGTAAGCCCACAACAAAATCAACATCTACCTTTTGATATTCACGATGATCGTCTACGTTGTCACGTGAGTATACTTAAATTGATCAGCATCAAATTTACAAATGCAGATAAATACTAAACATCAATGAATTAGCTTTTCAAAAAAGAATTACCTCTTCGTTTTGCAACAACCATGAAACATTGTGCTTTTACACCAAAAATCAATGACAGTAGAATGATCGTTTTACAAAGAATTGGCCAAAAGATAAATCTATGCATATATTGTAATACAGCAAATACTGATCGTACAAGGTCAATAATTCAACAAATATGCAGTATCTTGGGCTTTACCATTACGCAATTAAAAATTAAAGTTCAATGAGCCTAAATTATTCTAAATGAAATTTTAGCATTTACTAATAAACTTATTGAAATCCAGCCATACAGACTGAAAATCACCCCAATATACGCAAATGAGTAGCAATAGATAAGAAGTGTTGGTAAGCCCACGACAAATTCAACATCTACTATTAAACAGATACGACGATCGGTTACGTTATCACTGTGAGTGTAATTATATCGATGAACGTAAAATTTACAAATTCAGGTACATACTAACCATCATTAGGATTGCTGTAATTGACGTAACCATAACCAAGGGATCGCCGAGTGCTCAAATCCCTACACACCCTAACCGAAACAACCTGCCCAACCTGGTTAAACAGATCGTACAACTGTGAATCAGTAACAGCAAACTCAAGGTCCCCGACGTAGAGCGACGTCGTCACAAAAGACTGATTAGCACCGGCCACCGCTGCCGCTGCCGCAACAGCCGTGGCGGCAACACCACCAGCATTGACCGTCGCCGCTGCAGCAACATTTGGTCCAGAAACCGGAGGAGGCTGTAGCTGAATCTGCGCCATTTTTTCTCTCTTTTCTCTTTTAACACTAAAATAACCTAACGAAGAATGAAAACACTTAAGAACACAACCACACCGTAAAATCAAAATTAAACGGATGTCTCCGGTAAGGAAAAAAAGGGATAGATCGTCGGAGATCCGGTGACGGAGATCAGCGTCGACGGAGGATGTAAGAAAGAAATACAGTAATAATATTTTGTTTTTTGGGGAGGGCAGACGGAACTGCACTGCACCGACGGAGGAGAAACCGCAGAGATATATATATGTAGGAGAGAGAAAACCCTAGTTTGAGAGGGATAATCACCACCGTTGGATTCGGTATAATCTGATTGCATGTGAGGACACCTGGCAGTTACGGTTAGAAGACTCAAACGTAGCAACGGTAGACGTTATAAGTCACGTGATACGAGGGATGACCCAGTGCCTCACGTGTCACCAACACCAATAGTACATGTTATTTGTTGTTATATTAAAACTAGTTATGAAACCCGCACGTTGCGGCGACGACAAGATTTCAAGAAAGCATTTAACACAAATTTTACGACCCAAAATTCCTAGGCTTAAAAAATAAAAACAATAAAAAATGTTCAATTTTACAGATTAGAAACACCCCATTCGAAAACAATCTTTTTTGACATCTCGATCATATCAATACATGGCAAATTTTATCTACTATGCATAATTGCAACTTCATTGGCAAGCTAACAGAGGTGCCATTTTGTTGTCCACAAGAATGATCTACAAGTATTGTTTTGATATCTAGATTTGGACTCCTATTTTTACAAAGTTATTATTGTCAACTCAAACGACATAATAATGAACAGATAGTTTTAAACTCAAGCGTTACGACGAATGAGATCTAAAATTGTAAATAAACATATATTCGAATGAAAGCATTGAAATATATTATACACTTTTTAGAATAGTAACATTGTATACATAATTTGCTATCAACAAATGCATGGTCTATTAAGTACAAAGCTAAAAGCATAATCGAAAGAATAAGCAAAAGACAACATTGAAACTTATTGCTTGATGGCATTCTGCTCTTCATTCTCCTTCGGTTTAATTTCCTTTGTTGCTTCCATCTTATCGTTGATTAGCTCTTCAACCTTGCCAGTAGATAAATTGCAAGAAAAAAAGGACGAGACTTGAATGTGAATACAGTTGAAGGAAAAGACTAAAGATATGCAAGCACCTCACGAGAAGCAAGGACGGGAAGACAAAATCAATCATGTTGATCAACCAGGCACCTCAAGAGAGCAAAGCAAACATTTGTGCGAATTAGATCATAAAAAACAAAGACACAGGTTGCAAACATTTTTTTTTTCCTTTCCCTACACTTGCAAGACCAAGTAAAATAGAAACACCACTACTTCATTAAATAACTTCAAAAGCAGTCCGATAAGAGGGTATCACCAAGAGAAATACAAATACTATACAATTATTTATGGTTAGGAAGTAAAATAGAAACACCACTATTTGAAAACATACTTTTGGGTAAACTGGATGACCATAACAAAATCCCAAAACAGGGCCCTTAAGGTGAAGAATATGGTACTTTGTAAGCCATCTCTCAAGAGCATATAAATAATGGTTTCTATATGCCTAGATATAGAAAAGAATTTGCAACACAATACAAAAAGAATATAAAAAAGCATCATGTCGTAAATTGCCACATTTATACCTAACACGTTGATTAGTTGGTCTCCAGCTTCATATTCTCAAGAGAGGTTCTAGTGGCAAAAAAGGAACCACTCACTGATGTATTTTCCTCGCTTTTTCACATCATCCTCTCTCATCGCATTGTCAGGCAATTAGCAAGTGCCTGATGAAGAACCAATAACCATCATGTTTATACTTTCATTACAACTACATATATATGTAATTATGAATAAACAGAGAGTGAGAAGGATACTCACTGCAACAACATCATCATATTCCCTCTTTGATGTCCAGTTGGCAGGAAAAACATTATTCTCTTTGTTCCTCTCAGTTCATGATCCGAGAGTGTGCCATGGTTTCAAGTCATGCTTCAATGATCCTGATAACACTGTTAGTAGAATGCAGGATACATATGCTAAAATGAAATGTATGAATGTGACAAGCTGGTGGAAATAAGACAATAGATAAACGTATTGATTACCAAAGGGTAAAGTATATTACTTGTATACCTTTGTTAAATAATGGAGTCTTACCAATCTCTGTAAAAGCTATTATTATGTACCTAAAAAGTATCTTCTGCAGCATAGTGGTTTATTTACAGATTAGACTTACCATATGATTCTCCGTATATCACATAGTCAACAATATAACAAGCAGGAAATGACGTTTGGATGCACATTTCTGAAGCTGTAATAATCACTTGTGATTTCTATTGATTATTGAAGAAAATAATAAATATAAATAGGTGTAAGTAATTCTCGTGTACCATAATCATATTAATTGCAATAGTATGAAAGTGATCATTATTAATAAATAACTCTAAGACCACTAACTAATCAAATAGCTATAAGCTAGCACAAGTAGGTTACTGAAATGGCATTCTAAAGATCATATTAATACAACAGAACAGAACCAAGTAAAAATTTGGTCTTCAGAGACAAAACGAAACACATTTACTTCCTAAATTTTCCTTGAATTAATATTAAAGGTAATTGCTCTATATTTAATCATTACAGACCTATTACTCTGGTCACTTAGAAACACATCCTAGACATTAACTATTAATAAAAGAAAACGGAAGCTGTTTTCCCCAGTTTTCTTTAGCTTAGTTTGGTTAAGAGTAGTATTACTTAAAATTTTGATCCATATAGCTTGGAAATCTAATTATCTTTTGAAAGACTATAATGACGAACGTGAGTACAAAGCATATAATAGCAAGGGTACATCAAGATCAGTGATATAGGAACAATAAAATTAAATTTTACCATCTTAATTGGTCATCAATATCTTTTTCGTCAAAATTAAATTTTATATTACATTTCTTGATAATTTTATGTTAAATTTTATGTTACATTTCTTGATAATTTTATGTTATATTGATTCAAAGAAGAAAAGTAATACCATTTGAAACTTTATTTTTTAAAAAAAAAAAGAAGAAGCTAGAGTGTATTCACCTTATGAGTACACATACATTATTTTTCGCAACCACAAACACCAATTAAACTCTTCTCCAGGATAACTATTCATGCTGCTGAAAATGAAAAGGCTTTGAAAGAAAATTGAAACACTTCATCTCACCACAACCTATTAGTTCATTATTTATTATAAAAATAAAGCAATTCAAGTATAAAAACATCAATCCTTATAATAACCTACAAAAAATTTAAATCATTGTAGTCTCGTCCTTAGTATCCACATACTCAATAAATCCTTATGTCATGAGATAATGCCAACCATAGGCGGTCATAAAATAAACTAAAACAAAATGATGTCAACAAATTGCAAAAAAGAGCATCAATGTGATAGTAGGATATACATACTCTTTGTTGCAAGGCTTGTATATTTCCTTCGTATATCAGTAACTTTTGTTCCTCCAGAATGCACAATGACCAATTGCAGCGCCCATAGTCTATATGGTATTTTGGTTCTTTCATCCAGATGTCAAAGAGCAACCAAGAAATTAGAAATTAGGAAACAGATTGATGAGTTATTCACCTTCTCAAAAATAATAAGGTCTTACCTACTCCTAAGCCCATTTAAACAACAACTGAAAAGATGACAATAGCACATAGCAAAAATTGCATAGCCCATAAAGCAAGGTCATTTCATGTTGGCCATTCAGACCAAACTGTTATAAAAATAATAAGAAAAAAGTTGGAGTCCCAAAAGCAGAAAGGAAACAACAAGTAAACACAAAACAGAAAGGAAACTAAGAGTGTGTGTGTGATGTGAACAACAGTAGCAACGAAACACACACAACTTCTTTTTCAATAGCAACAAAGTGTTTCATCAATGGCAGTGACAATGAGCGTGCCTGACCAAACAACCATTTATAAGCAATCTAATTGCTACAAGTTATGCACAGAGATGAAAAGCAGGCCTTCATAGAATGCAGACACAACATTCTATTTACTTGTTTAAGCATAACAATTAGTGGTGTGCAAATCTCCGTCTGGACAAACAAAACCAAATAACCAAACTACTGAATTCAAGATTTTTCTACACAACTAACACCATAAAGGAAATGACGGAAATATGTTGGTCAATGAATCACGATTCAAGCTTTTACAAGTAGATGAATAGAAGCGTAAAAAAAATTAAATATAACAAATATGCTTTGAAATATTTGGATCAAAATCATAAAGCAAGACATATTGTGTGAAAAGCATGGATTTTATCTATTTGTAACCATCAAGTGATTATAGAAGTCATACCAAATTTTAGCATATTTAAAATGTCATAACAATTATATGCTTTAAAATTATTTGGATAAGATGCGAGAACACAGGAAAAAGAGTAGCACAAGATAAAATATATATCATCTCAACACCAACTATAACATTACGTGCCCTCTAATTAAATACATTACTAATCTTTACATCACCTATGGATCAAATATATGCATATGGCTACACAAAAGTATAAACAAACTTAGATGAAGACTTAGAAGACAATATGAAAATGACTAAACAAAAACAAGAGAAGTAATATAAAACTCTTTTATGGAGCAAATTTGAGAGTAGGATCACACTATGTGCTGTAAGTTATGGGAAAATATTATTCTTGTAGTCCTATCAGGCTCAATGAAATGCAAAATTTTACTGAAACAACCATACATTACTCTATGTCAATGCATTTTTATAGTTGTTCTGCCTCTCTGTATGACATTTTAGTTTTAGGACTCAGCTAAATGTTATAAGCATACATCTACATAAAATTCCACTTTTATCCGGGAAAAACTGCTTTGATCATGGTATGGTTTCTATGAATATATTCACATAAATTTTACCTGGTATTATCCCATTGATTTTTCATAAAACCCACATAACCGAAATGTCACAAAGTAGCAATCTTTCTGTGACAAAATCAGAGTAACAATCAATTGACAATTGCATCATGCACAAAAATGACATTAATATATAAAACACAAATTGTGACGAAATAGAATAAGAATGAAAAGTTTATAGGTAAAATGACATATTAATTTGATTGCAACCCAAACGTTTACACCCCTGCATCTATTTCCAATAATGATTTTACTTAGATGTTGCAAGTGTAGTGCACAAACACAATATATATATATATATATATATATATATATATATATATATATATATATATATATATATATATATATATATATATATATATATATATATATATATATATATATCATAATCAGATGAAATGTATGGTTTCTCCATGGCATGACACACGACCTCAATTTCATGGCCTAGCTAGATGGTGATTGACGCATAGTGCAGTGTAATGCACAAACCTAAAAAAAAGAATAAAGAATGATAAATAGATGAAATGTATGGTTTATCCATCGCATTCAGTACGACCTCAATTTAATGGCCTGGCCAGATGATTGATTGAAGCATAATGCAGATTGGAGTGTGATATTGTTTCTGATAATTGGTTTGATGGAGAGAAGGAAGCATACAACAAGGAACGGACTTGTTTGGACAGGCTCTGCAATTCCAGGAAAAAAATGTGGTTCAAATATATTTACAAACAATTTGCGTGCTTGTCACCAAATCACATCAATTGGCAAAATTTAACAACAAACCATGTCCCATGTTGTTTCGTAAACATTAAGCAAATGGAAGACCAAACTAAAAGGCTAACCTTGGGTGATGCCAAAACATGAAATTGAGAAATTGATTCCCTTATTCGGTTCCTTCGTAATCAGAATTTGAATCAATCGAGCTGACCTAGAGTAGGACGTAATCGAGAATGCCCTTAATATGGAGTTGAAAGAGGCCTGCAATGTAATCGCTTTAAATCCTATCCTTTTACCCAAAGTATTGTTCCCTTTTTGTTGTTGATGTCTCTCTGGATACATAAACGCAACACAACACGTGGAAATGGTTTTGAAACATATCAACTGATTTTGATAACTGGTGAAGAGAAGCATTGTGGAAGCAACGTTGATACTCGGTGAAGTCATTGAAGATGAAGCAAAGCAGGCCGGATCTGATTGTGAAGCATGTCAGATTGATAATCAACAAATACAAACATCTAGAAATCATACGAGAAGGAAGCTAATTTGATTGGCTATGTGTTGAAATTTCAACAATAACCGTTTGTTTAGAAAAACCATGTAAGGCCATTTAATATATATAGTAATATATAAGAATGTCACAACAATGAAACTGCATTTTTACTGAAAATACCTTCGCAATGACGGTGGTTGGCATAATCGTTGGTAGGATATTAGTAATCAACAAATGTTACTGTAACATAACAACAATCATCCAAATGAATTTGAATGATCAGAATTCAAAGAATAGGCAAAAAAAAAGGGTCATTAAATAGTTGAGCAAGGTGCAACGAAAGTGGACAATTTCCGTTGGAAATAATTAGTTGGAGGAAAGAGTAAAGTAGGATATATATATATATGTATAATTATATATCTGGCAATGCAATAAAGAAAGAAGGGAAAATAAGAACCTGGCAGATGAATATTCCCCAAGCATCTCCAATTGTGATTCTATGGAAGTACTATAAACGGGTACATAAGTAAATAGATTCAAAAACATAAAAAAGCAGTGATTTGCATCAAAGTTCAACAAAATAACAGTGACATATTAACCTATTTATCAGTGCATAGCTGTAGAAAAATAACATAGAAACAATGACAAAACCTATATTTTTACAGATGTATACAATGTTTCAAAGTATCAATCAAAGTAACATCTTATTGTATCTGCAGGTCTTTGCAACCTAGAGGCCTTGCAGAAACCTTATGTCGCTCGCCATTGTAAATGGCACCAGAAATAATGTAACTCCATAAGTATGATGCAAATGTGTCATTTCTGTAATGTTGCAGGGGATGCTTTAGTTTAATTTAGGTGGTTATTTTCAAAATGGCTTAAGAATTCTGATCCAATAGAAATAAAGGCAATGAAAGAAAAGAGATGACTACGCCGAAACCAAATGAAAAAAAGTATGAAAATGCATACCTGGCATTATATTCCTGTCAGTGGAGTTGCGATCATGATGGTTATCAGCAAACAATCTGCTGTGATGACGCTTTTGAACCACCACAAATGTTACTGGAGGCTGATAATTTCACTCCAATGATGCACATGTCTGGTACACGGTTAAGGAAATCACTACAATAACAATATCCAGATTTTCTCTAAATGAAACGACAAGGATGCAGTTAGGGGTGCGCATCAGAGCAAAACAGAACCAGAATCAAGAAGTACAAACGGAACCAAAGGCAGACAAATCTAAACTGGTCCAGTTCATTTTTAGAGCCAGTTCATTTTTAGAGCAAGTTCAGTCCCAAAACCAAATACAAAATTACAAAAGAAAATAATTGTTAATCTAAGAAATAACCCGTGAATATGTCATTCATTTACACAATCATTCATACATTCACGTGATTATTTTTTGTAATTTTACTTGATAAAAACTCATGAAACCAATTTACATTAGCTTATAATGTTATTTTATACATTTTTCTGTAGAACAAAATTTAAAAATATTTCATTTTCCAATATCCTGCAAAAACGTGGTACTTCCTGGAACCTATCCTATACATAGAACATTAGACCTTACATGTTGACTTTGGAAATATGAAAAAAAAAAAATAGAAATTGACTAAAAAGTATGAGACATTAGTGTGCAATCAAACCTTTTAAGACATTCCACATTAATTGCAATCATTTTCTCTTCAATATAGGCTCATATAAAATCTAAACATAAAAAATTGTCTACATGCACGAGTACAGATTATTGATAGTATCAAATTTGGTCCACGAGACTGTAATGTGCTTAAAATCCCAACTTAGAGCTGTCACTTAACTACTTAAGTGTGCACCTAGACATTAAAGCATTCACACCACCTTCATAACTTATAGTCACTTATTAGATAGCATAGGTGTTAAATATCCAATTAACCATTACTTACTGAATCAAGTTTCTGAAGCAGAGAACCTTGGATCATTTACTTATTCTTAATTTGTGTTTGTCTATCGTTTTTCAAAAGTTGGGGTTAATTTTTGTATCAAGGATACAATGAAATCAAATTAGTCAATTTAGAAAGTAAGTGAATCAAGTTTTACTTCTCAAGTGTTTACAAAGATGAAATTAACATTACTTTAAACATATTATAGCAGACCACTCTATTTAAGTTAAATGCACACAATTATATGGACTCGGCCTATTTGACCAAATGCATATGTATATCAAATAACCAAAAGAGTACAGAAAGTTTCCATAAACAACATGCCAGGCATTCTGATATATAACCTGATTGAAAAGGTTCCAAAAACTATTTATCAACTAAACCTAGATTTCGACAGGATTTGGAGTTTAACTTCACTCTTTCAAGTTAAATTCAAACAGTCATATGAACTAAATCTACAATTTGACCAAATCTGAATGTATAAAATTAATTAAAAATTACATAATCAAAACTCCAGGTACCCTAATATATTAGCAATTGAAGAGGTTCCAAAACTCTTAAGCAATCAAACAGGGATTTACAGGATATTTGCAGTTCGGTTTCACTCTATAAAGTTCAATTCAAAGATTCATATGTACTTGGTCGACGTTTTAAGCAAATACGAATGTAGATAATAACCAAAAATTCCAGGGGCTCGTACAAAATAAAATCAAACAGAAAATTGTCAACGAAGAATTAGAAATACGGACAGGTAAAGAGATAGGAAGGTAGAAATTACGCAGACGGGGGGTTTGACAGTGAGGATGCAGGTTAGACAGCCGCGATGGATTTGTTCAACTTTGAGCAGGCTGTGGAACAAATTGGTGTGAACTCCGTTTTCTTCGTACTTGGCCGGAATGACCGGAGCACACGCCGACTCTCTCGATGAATCCGGTGACCTTTGTGACGGTTTCTGAACGCATGTCTGAATCCGGTGACACTGTGATACGGAATACAGGCAAACGACGAGGAATAAAGAGGGTAAACGATCATCATAATCGGTGAAGAGAATGAAACCTAGAACTGATTTTACGAATCTGAATATGAACACGAATTTACCTGCAAAATTGCCCTGCTAAGGCGATTCCAACCCTTGAATTTTCTTACAGTTGTGATAAAGTATCGCATACCAAAGGAGAAGAAGAAAACCTAGATGAATCGCCACGCAAAAGAAGAGGGAATCGAAAACCACGACAAGAAGAAGGGATGAAAGTCCGTGGAAATCTTTTGTAGAATAAGTAGAGTCGCAATGGAAATCTGAGAAGAAGGGATGAAAGTCCGTTTTTCCTTCTGTGGCAATCGCAATGGCCATCAAATGAGAAGCCATGAAAACTGAAGCACAACTCAGAGAACATGGGAGTGAAAGCAGGAGATGGACCATTAAATGGCATGTCTGCTTGAACAGCGATTGTATTCCCTGGAATACTTCTTTCATCGTGTCCACTCTGTGCAAAGCAAAGAAAGTGTGTTAATCAGTAATGTAATGCAAAAATATGGACAAAAGATCGTTCAACCAATTATGAATGTTCTATGGATTATCCAAAATAATATCATATATGTTGTGGTTGATCTATCATGCAAGCATGGACTATTACCAAGTCTGGTTATTGCTTGAAAAATGTTCTAACACATTGTTTTAGGTTTTTAAATCAACCTTGTGCAAGCCCCATGATGCTTGATTTGAGCTTTCAAGATCATAAGCATGCCAAACCCACTTATTTACAACCTTAATTGTAGAAGCTTTCATTCGAGCATCCAAACGCAAGTAGATTAAAATTTAAAGGTCTATATGTGTTTTACTTTACCAGGATTTTTGACATATAAAAATTCAGCAAACTTATTTGGTGTCTTCATTATTTAATGTTTTTTACTTTTACACAAATGATCTAGGACCAACTTTTTAGTTGTAAGCACTAACGATCGATGATCTTTAAATGTTCATTCCCTGACAGTAAAAATTAAAAGGTAGGATCTTAGACATACCATGACAGCAACAAATCTATTTGTAGTACGCTCAGGTCCAATATGAGCTCCTGATGAAAAGATATACAGTGATAAGAAAATTGTGTTTGTGAGAGAATTACACTTTGTAGGTGTGAAGAGCTTGCCTGGATAACTACTTCTAAGCAAATGCTTAATGAATGTTGTTTTCCCAGTTGAGTATTGACCCAAATCATCATGGGCTTCGCATCAAAATCACTGTTGGTCTAAAGCAAACAAATGGTGAGTAATTTATAAGGTCATGCTATTTCAAGAGATATCTATTTAAAAAACAATAATGGAGAAAAAGTTATAATTTACACAATGCTTTATAGATTATTTAAAACACAAAAGTTACTCACCAATGCAGGAGACACAAATTCATCAAAAACTGCATGCTTTCTAAAGGCTTTAGCTTTTGAATGTATAGCTTCTTTAAGCCATGCCATCGACGATTGATGTAACATACTTTAAGGGAATCTAGCATACACAAAGAATATGGGATGTAAACATAAATGACCAAGGATATACATACAACCTTTTAATATATGAAAACAATTATAGTGTAAACCAACATGTAAACACGACATGAAATTTTTTATTCACTTGTTTTAGGTCAAATTAATACTAATCATGTAGGTCTAACCACCCAATACACATTATTATGAGATCCATTTTGATCAATTTAAAAGAAGGGTGGTCCAACGATACCATTAATTAATGTTGATAATAAAGACATATATCAAAAATATTAAAATTTTGTCATGTCACTCAACAACATATATGAAAGCATCCTATGAAATGTTCCAATAACAAAAAGGAAATGCAAATGGCAAGGGGATGTTTTGATGTTCAGGTCTATTGGAAATAAAAAACCATGTCTCCTATTCAATTCTTTCTTCACCACAGGTAGTAATAAGAAGATGAAGTACAAAAGTGAAAAGTTGATATCTAGCTTTGTTTAGCGACATAAAAATCACGAAAGTATAGTAATTAGATTATGGGCAGACATATATTTGTATGAAATAACATTTTTCATTATTGTAAGCGGGTGTTGTAAAAATTCGCTATTATTTAAAAGGCGATTCGAAAAAGGATGACGAAATTTAGGTAATTTAAACAATTTAACTGAAGATGGGTTAGCTTGATTCTTAGAATGGCTAACTTATATTGGAAGAGCCACTGGGATAGCAGAATAAGCAACATAAAATGACTCAAGTTACTGAAAATGATCAACATCCAAATCAAAATAAATGTGATACATTTGAATAATATTAGTATGTTATAATCTTTCTGGCTATAGCCTAAATCATACATACTATAAAAGGTTGGTATGTATGAATGTAGGATACACAAACAACGCGCATATTGTTGGAAATTGGTCAAGTGAATCTCAATAGGAAGAAAAAGTTACTTTGCAAATTCGATTACAAGTGAATCTGAATAGCAGAACAGGACAATTGCTCATGTGAACGGAGGAAGTGAAAACCGTAAAATGGAGACAGGAATCGAACAATTGATGGTAACTTAAATCTCAATAGGAAAAGGAGATTACCTTGGTAATTCGATTATGGGAATGCTATTGATCCCTTGAAACTATGAACCGGATAATAATCCAGAGAGAATGAGAAGCCTACAGTGAAACATTCATGTTGAGGCATCGCAGGTAGACGCATAGCACAAGAATTGTTGTTAACTGTTGAAGAGAAATTGGAACCGTTTTCCATTTTGAATGTTGGTGAAGCAAATGAAGATGATTGGATATGTACTGAATTTTCAACAAAACCGTTGAGGAGAAGAAACTGTTTAAGATGCTTGATTATATAAGTAATATATAAATAAGAAAAATAACCATGAAAATTAGCAACATTAGTAACTTAATTATATCGAATTTGATTGAAGCATTTCATCAAACACGTAGTGTACATACAATATTCCATGTTAAAAGCTTCAAAATAAACGCCATCGGCCAAAAAAATATGAAAATTAGTAACTTAACTACATCGAATTTGACTGGAGCATTTCATCGAACACGTAGTGTACATAAAATATTCCAGGTTAAAAGCTTCAAAATAAACGCTATCGGCCAAAAAATATGAAAATTAGCAAAATTAATAACTTAATTACGTCGAATTTGATTGAAGCATTTCATCAAACACGTAGTGTACATACAATATTCCAGGTTAAAAGCTTCAAAATAAACGCTATCGGCCAAAAAAATATGAAAATTAGCAAAATCTTAATTACATCGAATTTGATTGAAGCATTTCATCAAACACGTAGTGTACATAAAATATTCCAGGTTAAAAGCTTCAAAATAAACGCTATCGGCCAAAAATTTGTAAGCTTTATATTGGAGGCTATATACGATAAAATTGGCTGAAGGAACGTTGATTGCAATTAAATCCTACTGTAACTTTATGCAAGTGCTAAAAAAACACATAGACAATGAAATTGAATCTTACATGATGAGTTTGGAGAACCAAAACTTGGTAGTTTGTGTAACCATTTGAGCTGCCCATCTCATCTAACAACCCTGAAAAAAAATGAAAAGCAAAAGTTAGGTTAAAATTATTCGACAAAAACGTTAGATGAAGAGAAAACATAAGTACCTATCATAAACATGTGACAATCGATGCAAATTCTCGTTGAAATGGACACGGAAGAACCTGGTTGAAGCAGATGGAAAAGAAAGAACCTGAATCAAAGAAGAAATTTGCTAGAGATACTGCTGGAAATCGATGGAGAAGAAAAAGCAACCGAGGGCGTGATGGATTATGAAATGATACCAACTGGTGAGCATGTGAAGAAGGAACTGTAAATAAGATCGGTGGTTTCTTGTGCGCAAGAATTGACGAAGAAGGGGAGGATACAACGTGGGAAGAGAAGCAGGACACGTGGAGCTTTTTAATTGGTTTTATGCTGAAATTTCAACATTCAACCATAACTGTTTTAGCCGCTTTATAATATAGTAATAGAAGTAATAGATAAAGGGATAATTGTGCAAAAACCCGAATTTGTCAGCTTTTTGTGATTAAAACCCCAAATCATTTTTCGTTGAATAGAAAACCCCGAACTAATTAAAAATAAGTAAAATAAGGTTTCATCAACGGTTAACCGCTTGAAATCGGTTATTAATCATACGTGGACCGGTAAATAGCCTACGTGGAATAAATTTTAATTGTTGAAACTAGTTGTCAAGTATTACACATCATTTAAACCCCCCGTTAATGATGTAATTCCGTTTAAAAATTACAATTAAAAGTTATCAACGGAGGTTTAAATGATGTGTAATACTTTACAACCGCTTTCAACAATTAATATTTATTCCACGTAAGTTATTTACAGGTCCACATACGATTCATAACCGGTTTCAACCGGCTACACATTGATAAAACATTGATTTACTGATTTTTAGTTAATTCTGGATGATATATGCAATGAAAAATAATTTGGGGTTTTAATCACAAAAAGGTGACAACTTGAAGGTTTTTTGCACAATTATCCCTAAAATAAATATTAAAATAAATATTTTGTTCGATTAATTAAATAAAGTAATATGAATATAGATCTCGTTCGCTTATTTACTTTGTAAATGTTATGCTACGTTAATACTTTTATCTTCGTTTACATTTATTTCTTTACGTTCGTTTCTTATTGTTTCTCATAATATATCTAATAAATATATAATATTTTATTATGCATACAGGGTAACTTTGTGGTGTCGTTTGATTTTCAAAGAATTTGATAAGATCTTTAATTTAAATCCTTTTATTATTATGTTTGGCCAAGAAAATTAAGAAATTTTGTTTTCCTCCCTTAGAATTTCACAATTCTCTCTTTTAAGGATTTTAAAGTTCTCTCCTACGCTTATTATCTAATTATCTCATATTTATATATTTCAAACTAGTTTATTACCCGCGTATTACACAGATATTTATAATATATATAAAATATAATGAATTAAAAAGTAAATGTATAAATATTATTTTTTTAAACAAAAAGTATATAAGAATGATATTATTATTTATTATGACCTATTAATTTTATATATTTGTAGATATATATGAATAGTAATTATTTTCTTATATTTTTTACAACTTTTATTCTATTATATTATAATTAATCAGTTAGTAGAGTATTAGATTTTATTTGATTTGATTTGAATTCAAAAGTGGATTATATTAGGTTTGGATAGATATAAATTAAACTTCTTTATTATTTTTAAAGCCTGCCACGTGTCGATTCATGGTGATGACACGTGGCTGCACCAGAACTAACTATAGTTACTCTTTTAATAGTATAGATAGATAGATTCCTAACAAAAAAAAAAAAAAATACAATATTACCTCTATCCGTAACTAAACCCTCACCTACCTCTATGTGTATTCACCCACATTAATCTGCACCACCTCGACATCACTAAACCTCTCCTCCATCACCGCCTTTTGCTTGTTCCAACCACCATTATGACGAGCCAGAGATCAAGGGCTGACAGAGACGAAATATAGAGTAGCTTGAGATCGAGAGAGAGCAGCCATAGATGGAGACCCGCCTACTACCCACGTACCCTACCCTACCTCCCAAACCGGGAAAACCGAAAAAATTGAAACAAAAAACTAGAGTAAATGGTTTTGGTTCAGATTTCTTATCAAAATCGAACCGAACCGATTTTTTATATTAGATTAAATTTATTGAGTTGTTTCTAATTTCGATCATATTTCATGTTATGTCATATGTTACAAAACTTATTCTTTTTATATTCGTATGTAATCATTTTTTAAATTTCTATATATGATTGATATTTATGATGTTAAAATATTAATTAATTGTTACAATTATGCTTATTATAATTTTATGTGATATCTTGATAGACTTACTAATGTTAAATTAATTGATATAGACATTCTTATTATATTTCTACATGGTGAACTTACTAACTTACTAACAAATAAATAAGATTATATTTTAATAAATCAAAGTATAGAACCAAGACACAAGTTTATACAAAATCCAAATGTATTTTTTAAATCATATATCAAGTAACTTTTCACTTTAATAAATAAAATCATAAGTTAGCAAAGAAATCCAAATGTATTTATTGATTTACTAATATAGCTTTATCCACTTACAAAGCATAGTTACGTGGATATTTAACTCGAATAAGGGTGTCACCCCATCATAAATTGGACCAGAAGCTTGTTTTAACACAATTACCAACTTTCCTCTTCAATAATTGAAACAAACCAACTTGGATATCCAATAACTCACGAGCCGCATTTACAATAGAAAGCCAAATAGTATTCTTAGGAACACGAAACAAAGGATGTGTTAAAAGAGGTAAAGGCAAATGTTTATTTCAAGTTAATTGTTCATGGGCTTATATTGGATTTGGTACTTGGGCTCTTTTTCTTGGACTGTGTGTGTTGTGTATCTTGACAGATGAAAGGGCCCAATCCTTTATTGCCCTACCTACTTAGTATATAAGCTTCCTTATTTGGTTTGATAAAAAAGAAGGAAAAAAGGAGCAGCACACGTTTTTCTTTTTCTTTTCAAAGAGTTTTATTCCTTTGTATAGGTTTTTTCTGTATTAGTGCTTCTTGATATGGAAGCTATTGTATCTGTGTATTGAGAACGAGAATCTTCATCTGTCGATGAAGATTTGTCATCTATTGTAGTGAGGTTTTGAATATATTGATAGGGAATGGTCTATGACCGGTGATGTTTAGGTTTTTTTGTTTTAATGAAAAATAAGTTGGTTCAAGTTCTTGTGTTGGTTCTTGACTCTTAGATTTTCTACATGGTATTAAAAAGCTAGGTTGTTCCTTATCGTTGCTTCGTCTGGTTAGGGTTTGGTGACTGTTAAAGTGTGCGACTACCTACCGTGTAGTTGCTGTCCGTTTAGTTCTTCATCTCTTGTTGAGAAGTTTACTTGTGTAATGGTAAAGACTCCTTTCTGGTTTGGTTTGGTTTTAATTTTCCGCTGCGGTACGTTCGTAAGCATCAGATCAGAAAATAATGGAGTACTCTATAAGTCTTCCTTCACTCATCTTGTGTTGTAGCAAGTTCTTGGCCGTGGGAGTTTCCGTGCTCACGGAAATCAACTGCCCTCGCGAGCTCATACTTTGCCTATAGACAAGAACTCTTGTTGTTGGTTGTTTTCCTTCTTACTTGAGGTTCGGTTCTTGATCAGGCATTTAAATGCCTTGGAATCCTGTCCTTAAGGAATCAAGTCTCGTGTGTGCGTGTGTGTGGAAATCTGTTCCTGTTTTTTTCTTCCTAATATGGTTGTGATATAATCTGAAAGGTTTGTGCCTGGTTACGTGGTTCTCTTGCCATTTCTTGTGATTGTATGATTGAAAAAGGTTGTGTCAAAGTGGTGTTTGTTTGGACTCTACTTTAAGTAAATCATCTTGCTATGTCATTTTTTTATTTACCCAAGGATAAGAAAATCGACGGTGTGATGGGTTATATATCTTTGATTCTCATTGTTCAGGACTCCTTCTTCTGTGTTAAGTGGAAAATGTCCCTATGAGATAGTGTATAATACTAAACTTGGCAAGATTTGGTTGCTTCTATTTTGCAAATCTTGCCATCTTAGAACCTCTGGTTGCTTATATTTTGCAAAATTTTTGAATAACACAGTCAAGTGGGTCCTCAGGCTTCTTCTTCTCCCTGATTCCCATATGTTCTTTTCTGAGTTCTTGAAGAACTCTTGGATGATCATGGAGATACTTGACAGCCATCATTGAAGTAGTCGAAACCGTCTCGCACCCAAAATGCAAAATCGTGACGATATAATCAATTATTTCTTGATCGCTCAATTTTGGTCGGTTTTCGTCACCTTTCATCAGTAAACCAAGCATATCTTCGTGGGTTTCTTGTGAATTTCTTTGATCCTCTATCAACTGTTCTAAAATTCCAACAACTTTCTTCCTTGCCTGTAAACCACAGTAGTAATTTGTGCTCGGTAGGTTGATGGGTAGTGAAAGAGTTCCCGATACCATCTTTAAGAATTCAATCGTGAATTCTTTTTATAATGGGGTTGATTCAATCCCAACAATTTGTTTAAGTGAAGATTTGGTCCTAGATTTGAAAAATGTGTTTTAATTGCCTATTCAGCGTTAAAAGGGCTTATAAGTTGTATAGTATTGATAGAAAGGAATTTGTGTTTCCAAGAGATGTTAATTCATCCCTTCTTCCTTTGTAATCTCGTCTAGTTTTTTATTATTGTTCTTTGTGTCTGCATGTATAGTTATGTTCTGTCATAAGGTGTAAATGAGTTAATAAGATAAAATATAAATCTTCTTGAAAATCTATATATATATATAAAAGTTGAGTCCTCCATGTAATAAATGGCATGACAAATCTCATGTAATAAATAAGAATATCAATGCATCAGTGTAATTTTAAAATTTTAACATAACATATAATTATTTAGTTAGTTGTTTTTATAAATGTTGAGTCTATTATATATAAGTTGAGTTCATGCAATAAATATGAGTATTATTTATTTGATTTCATTTCAATAAAAAGTTTTATTAAATAATTGTGTAACAACCTAACTTTTTATCAATTATGTAATAATGAATTTTGAGATAATAATATAATTTTGCTATATTATTTGTATTTGCAAATAAATGATAAAGAATGAAAATTTCACTAAGTAAATATAATTTTAAAAATTTATATTTATGATTTAATTGAGTAAAATAAAAGAGATGTAAAATACAAAAGTATAGTGGGTTAAATTGCAAACATAATTGATTAAATATAAAATCAAGATTAATGACTTTTATTGTCATTTAATACAAAATTTCTCTCTCTTCTTTCTCTCTCTAAGCCTACGGCTTCTTCTTCATTTCATCAAAAAGATTGTAAGTTTAAATTAATTGAAGATTTGAAGACATTTGAAGGTTACAAGAAGCAAAGATTATCATCAAACAACAAGACTTAGAGGTAATATGTGATTTAAATTTCAAGAAAATATGAATTTGGTTCGGTTTTTGGGTAAATCCGAAACCAAGAATTAAAATCATGGATTTTTATGTTGCATGTCTATGATTTTAGATGATTATGATGAAATGAAGTATATAAAGGTTATAGAAACAAAAATCAGAGGTTTGATCATCCAAATTATTACGAAAACTGAATTTTTATGATAAAAAGATGTTCTTGATAAAAATGACTTATTTTGGATGATCTTGATAGATTTATAATGTTATTGATAGGGAAAATAGTTTAAAAACAACCCAAATATGATAATACAACATAATAATACATTGCATGTTAATATAAATCAGTTTTGGTGAATTATATGTAAAAATCCGTATGAAGATATTCAAGAACAATAAGAACATTTCTGGGAAAAATATGAATATGTGATCCGAATTCGGCTGAGTCCGAATTCGGATGAGTAGCATCAATTCGGATCCCATATTTCGGACTTATGTTTCGGTTCGGATGATTTCATTTCGGACTCTTATAATTCGTTTGATCCTAATTCGGTTCCAATGTTAATTCGGATGATGTGCCCAATTCGGATATTCCACAATTCGGACAACACTATTTCGGATTTAATGATCCGAATTCGGTACCTATATAGATTTTAATCCTAATTCGGATATAACATAACGGATCCTGAATGGTCCGAATTCGATTGCCACTTCGGATGCGTCCGAATCCGGGCTAATCCGAATCCAGGTCCTCAATCCGGATGTATCCGAAATTGAGGGATCCGAAACCCAAATTTTATATATTTGATATTTCAATTAAATGAATGATTATATATATTGTTAAATATATAAATAGAGGACTTTTGAGAAATATTGAGACAAAGAATGATTTGTGAAATAAATAAGTTATCAGAATCAGATAGAATTAAAGATTTTAATGACCAAAAGATGATGAAATTCCATGATAAAGATGATAATAATGATATGAAATTGACATGATATTATCATGAATGATTTTGAACAGGTTCAGTATATTCTGAACAAAGATTAAAAGACTTAAAGACTTGAAAGCGGGTCTCTGATTTGAAAAGAATTGACAGAACAGATTGACAAAGATAAAATCCTGAGATAACTCAGGTGGCAGATTCTTATATCTGTTTGACCAAGACCCAGACCAGTGAGTTATAGATATTCAGATTGAACATGCATAGATCCGGTTGAGATATATTGTTGCTGATAGATTTATTGATATTCACTTTATCAGCTGGAATGAGACCTGTGCACACCATGGATGGGTGTTGCCCAGTGGATCATGATAGCTATTTGATTATCTTTTCATATTGCATTTAATATTGCTTCAGACTTTGCTTTATGATTCATTGCTATCATGACTTCTAAGACATATGCTTACATCATTGATCAGACATTTGATAGATTGATTCAGCTTGACTAGCCCTTATGGTCTATTGTTCTAGACCCGGCTATTTCACCAGTTCTTATGAACTTGGTAATGACCTCCGATGTTCCGCCATATTGACTTACTGGTAGCTAGCCCAGTATGTGGCTGATCCCCACGATTTAAGCGTGAGTGTGGCTTGAACATCATCCGATCTTATGATACTATATCTCAATCATGAGGGCTGTAGCGGCAGCCAAGACATATCACGCTTAGACTAATGACTCCGCTTGACACGCATGTTGATATTGAAAATCTATAAACTCACTAAGCTTTGCTTACAGATGTTGCATTAATATTTTACAGGAAAATCACCTGCAGGACCTAGTACTTAGGTCATTCAAGATTCAAGTTTTGAAGATTTTCTAGACCACTACTCAACAAATCTTACTGGTACTGATTGGAAGACAACAATTGTGGTGGTTCTGGGTAGTTTTGATGTAATGTATGATATTATGATTAGATTAGATGTTACCCTTTTATAACTTTATTTTGAAATATGTAAACTTAATCCTAATCTTGTATGTACATGTAATTTTTAATTCCGCAATTAATTACCCTATCTTAGTATGGTTGATATCGTATTGCAATTTGTGGGACCTAGACTCTGAGGACTGACCCGGAAGGGGAGGTCTTCACAGGATGGTATCAGAGCCCTAGTTTGAGTGAATCAAGTATTACGTAAGTATACTTGATCTCAAACTGAAGCAATACATATGTATCAATCATTTAGGTGGTTTGAACTGAGATAGGATGTACAGACTGATAAGATGGGAAAAGGGTACATAGATCTAAGTCTATAAACAACTATTGACATAATGTTGTGTTACAACTGACTTAACAGATCCCTTGTGGTGTTGTTTAACCCACAGTGGGGTACTTTGTGGATCCGGTTTGAAAGCCCGAGGAAAAATAAATTAAACTGAAATTAACTAACACACCCACTGTGAGTACATATGATTTCGCATGTCTAAATCTGTTTTATGTTAGCTATTGCCTGCTGAGACATGTTGTTTCATATTCATTTGGAATTCTACTAACTTGCGTAGACTTAGATGCACATTGTTACTTGTTGCATGTCCGTTCTTTTGTTGTGCATCTTTCGATGGACCAGCGGGTCGCATCTGTATTCCGATGTTACTGCACTATATGATCCGGAGCTGATCCCTTCGAGGTTCTGGTAGGCAGTAAGTCATCCCCATTGTTATGTCTGTCTCAGATAGTCTGTTTAATGCCGAGCTTTGGGCTCGAAGGAGCTGCGGCTCTTGTTCCGTACTTGGTGTACGAAGAGAGTATACGACGTGTGTTGTCGGTGTTACTCTTGGAGGCTTCATAAAGATTTATAGAATGCGTAGATCTGTGTATTCACTAAGCTTTGCTTACCCCTCAGTTGTTGACATTTTTACACGAAAAGGAAAATCCGCTGCGGGACCTTCTAACTAGGTCATCTATTGAAGTCTTTTAGAAATCTACTACTTATCTTGGTAACTGAAACATGGGATTGTTATTGTAATATATTTGGGAAGATGTAATGACTTTTGAGTATGTAGACTTAGACTTGAAACCTTGTAACACCGTAGAATGTTTAAAACATTTGTATTTTATTTATGTACTTTATTGCTTCCGCACTTATATTAAGCATTCAGATCATTATGTAATGGTTAATGTATGATGATTAATCATGGGTGTATTGTAATGGTGGTAATTGTGGCAAGGGTGCCACAGGGAATGGTATCAGAGCAGTAGTTTGAGATTCAAGTGTCTGTGAGGTCTTGGTCTCAAACATTAAGTGATGATATGTAGTGGTTTAAGTAATAATCTGAACTAAGATAGGTTATGATCCAGTAATCATAAGAAGTTGACTTTCATAAGGGACAATGAGTGGTGTCTTTAAATAAATGACATGTTACTAAGCAAGTTATATGTTTTATATTTCAGAACATGTCTGGAGGAGGAATGACACCCGGAGAAACAAGAGAAATGATGCTAGCCATGATGGCTGAGCAAAATAAGATGATTGGAGACCAGTTTCGGGCTCGAGATGATGCCGAAGCCAAGAGAAGGGAAGAAAAGAGAAAGAATAAGGAGAAAGAGGGCAACAATGATGAACAAGATGACAACACTGGGTCATCTAACAAACCCAAAGGTTGTCGGTTCAAGGACTTCAAAGGAAATGGGGTCGTGGAGTTTAACGGACTGGGTGATGCTGTTGCTGCACTTGAATGGATAACAGCAACTGAACGGACATTCCGAATCAGCGATTGTGCTGAGAAGGACATTCCGAATCAGCGATCGGTGTTTTATTCGCGATTTCTCTAAGATCACAATGCCTTTTGACACAGATGACAAGGAACAACGTGAGATTTGTTTGGGGAGAGCCGCAGGAGCAAGCCTTTCAGGAGCTGAAGCAATGTTTAAGTGAGACTCCGATTATTTCCCTGTTTGAGGGCAACGATGATTTCATTGTTTATAGCGATGCATCTTTACACGGCCTGAGGTGTGTTTTGGGATCCAACGAGGAAAAGTGATCGCTTCTGCTTCAAGACAGTTGAAGATCCACGAGAGAAACTACCTGATTCATGATTTAGAGTTGGCTTTTATGGTGTTCGCGTTGAAGTTATGGAGGCACTATTTATATGACACGAGATATCAACTATTCACTGACCATACGAGCTTGAAGTACATCTTTGACCAGAAGGAGCTGAATATGAGATAGTAGTGTGCCATGAAGTTGATTAAAAACTATGATTGCGAGATCCTTTACCACCCTGGTAAAGCGAATGTAGTTGCTGATACGTTGAGTCGTAAGTCATATTCTGGTGTATTGTGTTGCGGGATGGTATGTTCTTCTAAGAAGGATTCTATGATTGCAGACATTCTGAGATATCAGTCTGAGGTGTAGCCGGCAGAGTATCTGAAGTCCGAGCACATGGTTAGATATATAGAGCGACTTTCTCCTGACAGTCGAGGAATATTGCTATTTGATATACGGATTTTGATTCGTAGACTTGGTGGTTTGCGCTAAATCTTATTGGCCGAGGTGCATAATTCTCGTTTATCTGTTCACCCTAGTAATACGATGACGTATCGTGACTTACGTGATGACTTTTGGTGGCCGACTTGAAGCAAGATGTGGGTCGATCTGTAGAGGAGTGTATCACTTGTTCGCTAGTGAAGGTTGAGCATCAGAAGCCATATGGCAGTTTACAGCTTTTACCTATTCCGCAGTGGAAGTGGGAGGATATTGCGATGGATTTTGTCACTAAGCTCCCGAAGACACAACGACAGCATGATTCGATATGGGTTGTGGTTGACCGACTTACGAAGAACGCACATTTCATTCCAGTTAGGGAGAACTATTCGATGGATCGGTGGGCACAGATTTACATAGACGAGATCATTGCTAGACATGGGGTGCCTAAGAAGATAGTGTCCGATCGAGATTCGTGGTTTACTTTTCGGTTTTGGCAGAGCTTACAGAACGAGCTGGGTACGCGTGTTACACTTAGCACGGTGTTTCACACACAGACAGATGGCCGGAGCGAGCGTACGATATAGACTCTTGAGGATATGCTACGAGTCTGCGTGTTAGAGTTCGGTGGGAACTGGGATGCTCATTTGCCGTTGATCGAGTTTTCTTATAATAACTCGTATCATTCTTCTATATGCATGGCACCGTTCGAGGCGTTGTACGGTCGTAGGTGTCGTACACCCACGTGTTGGCGAGAGGTGGGTGAGGGACCCATTGGCGGACCTGAGTTATTGCAGATTGCACACGATAAGATCCAGGTTATTCGCGAACGATTGAGGGCTGCTCAAGATCGACAGAATATGTATTCAGATAAGCGACATCGACCAGTGGAGCTTGAGGTGGGTAGTTTTGTGATGTTGAAGGTGTCACATTGGAAAGGTATTGTGAGGTTCGGAAAGAGGGGCAAGCTTAGCCCTAGATTTATTGGATCTTATCAGATTTCAGATCGTATTGGTGCGTAGGCATATCGATTGGACCTGCCACCGAAGTTGGCCGGTGTGCACGATATTTTTCATGTCAGCTATTTGCGGAAATGTCTGAAAAAAATGCCGAGGAGATGGTGCCAACGCAGGATGTTCAGATAGATCAGCGACTCAGATATGTCGAGGACCCCGAGCAGATAAGGAATGAGAAGATCAGCAAGTTCAGGAATCGGCAGATAGAGATGGTCTTAGCGAGATGGCGACATCATCGTGGGCCGAATTATACGTGGGAGCCGAAGACGGAGATGATGGCAAAGTACCCCGACTTGTTCGAATTACGTGATCTCGAGGACGAGATCAATCCAACTTGTAGGAGATTGTAACATCCGTTAATTTCGAGGTAATCACTTAATTATAAACGATGCGATTTTATTATTATTCAAGTGTGATATATATATATATATATATATATATATATATATATATATATATATATATATATATATATATATATGTAGATATATATATATATGTATATATATATATATATATATTGTTAGAGGTATGTTGCTAAATTATAGTATTTTCTTGCATTGTACTATTTTAATTAAATAACTAATTTAAATGCTATAATAATTGAAAATATAAAAAAAAGGAAAAATTGTGAGACTTCATGGGGAGAGGGGGACCCTTTTTGCTTACATATACCACACCTCCATCACCATTTCTTTACCTCCACCATCCTTTTTTTCATTTCCTTTCCTCTGCACAAACAAAACACACACACACATACACACTTGAAATTTGGAAAAAAAAATTTTAAGATTGAAAGGAGTGGCAAAGTTGGAGAATAATCATCATCATCAAATCAACACCATGATTGTTAGACCTTGAGGTAATATTTATAAACTCAATCTTAAACTTCAAATCCCGTATGTGTGTTTGGATCAACATTAGTATTTATAAAATTTGGTTTAGAAATGGGTACTGATATGAAAATGAATAGGAACATCAAATAATATACTTATCTTTTTCATTTTTTTTGATCTAAAAGCTTGAGCAACAATGGTGTATTATATGGGCTTTGAGATTTAACCCTAAAATTTATACAAAACTAATACAAAAGTGATTAGAAACCATATTAGAATGATTATATATGCTTAAATTCAGATTTAATAAGAAATAGTTAAGTTCCATAAAGGTTGGAGTTTATGAGAGTGGGTTGATTTTTGCTTGGAAATCAAGGTTTAGAGGGTTAGAAATCATTGAGAAAACGTGGGTTGAAATCGCTGGAGAAATCCGACCGGAACGGGATTGACTGGCGTCGGCGGCAGTGGCCGGCCGCCACTCCTCTGTTTCTGTCCGTTTTCGGCGCTGCTGTGTCTCTATTTTTCTGTCTGTCCAGCTCCGGTTCACACAAACGCAAGAGAGGGAGAAGGGAGTTGGGTATTTTTTTTTTTCCTTTTCTTCTTTTGGGCTGAACACTTTTGGGTAGTATTTGATTATCATTATTATTATTGTTGAATCCAACTAAATTAATGGCCTGCCAATTTCCTTGTAAAATTTGAGGTATGAATTTGATTTCTTTTTATCTTGGTTCACAATGGGCTGCTACAACTTGTTATTTATTTATTATTATTACTATCTTTTCTTCTTTTTGTTTTCAGCCGAGAAAGGAAAAAGGAATACAAGGACCATTTTTTTTTAAATAAACCTAATTGGGTCTTTAGTTTAGTGTAGGTTAGTTTAAAACACTTTGGGTTTGCTAAATTAATTTGTCTAGTGGGTTATTTAGCTTTAAGTTAATTTTTGGGTCAAATAATTTAGTGAGTTTATTTATTTCCTTTGAGTTGTCCATTTAACTAACTTTTAGTTGTGTAAATTAAAGAAGGGTTAGTTGGGTTTATTTATTTCATCATTTTGGGCCCAATTTAATTTATTAGTTGAGTAGTTGATTTTGGGTTGTCAATAGTTATAATCTAAATGGGTTATATGAGTAAAGTAGTGTGAATTAAGTAGCATATTGAGTAATTCTAGTATAAAAGGTTTCAAATAAAAATAATCTAATTAATTATTTACTATCACACGAGAGTTTAATATGTATGTAATAAATTTTATATAAATAATAGTCGGACCAATTAAATAATCTGTAAGAAATAAATTTGTATTTTCCGAACTAGTCGCTGAGCTTTTATTTAATAAATAGATAGCAGACTTAGTAAATTATGAAGTTAGATATTTTGATAATTAGGCAATGTATTTTCATATCAGGACTATAGTGATTGGTTGATACGTGTGGTTCTCAATAGTGCTTTCAGTTGATACCGCGTTGTCGTTTGGCGAGTACGGATTTGCAAGCAGTGTGAGTAATTGATTTAATTTCATGAATGATCATTTATAATGTGTTTGTACTGGTAATCTGTTTCATTTCTTTTACCATGCTTATCCATTGCACTGTCATGTTACCTTTGATATCTGCTATTCATTTCATTACCCTGAGTTGTTACATTATAACCCTTATTCCCCGGTATGCATACTGTGTATTTATGTGTTGATTGCATGCCTGTGTGGCTGCATGTTATTTTTATACGCTGTAATTCGGGAGTGCCGCAAGCTGTGTTACTGTGTATGCATTGCTGGGAAGGCCGGATGCTACACAGACAACCTATTCGTGGACGCACTGCTGGGAAGGCCGGGTGCTACACATGTTGACTTTGTGCCGATACTTGTATCATTCATGTTATTCATGTTTATTTGTGCTATTAAATCTGTTACTCGCTAGGCGACGGCTTACCCCGGTTGTGGGGGCAATGTTTCAGGTTTAGCTGATAAGGGCAAAGCACCAGCTTCAGGGTCAAGAGTTTGAGGACTCGTGGTATCAGATAGACTTCCGCAAAATTTGTAAATATTCTGAATTTGTAATTGGGATGGGTAGATCCTAAAAATTTTGATTTGGTTGTAATAACTAGATAATTTATTTAGTGTATTCTGAATTTGAGGTTCATGTTGCAGATTATAGTAAAAGCGCCGCGTTATTAGAACGGGGCGTTTCAATATCAGAGCCAAGTTTTGGTTTAAGTGAATTAAGTATCTCTTAGGTACTTAGTCTTAAACCGTAAGATGCATGATCACTATTAGCTTAAGTTATGATTATATGAGTTCACCTCTACCCTGATGGCCTTAGGAAATTGGGTACTGTTAAGATAGGATTTAACTGTAACCTTCATAAATATATATAAACATATACTCTTATGATCAAGACCATAAACAAATCATGTAAGAACATAAAACAAAATTGGTAACTATTTCATAAATTTAATTTCCGCGCTAGGGATGAAAACGAGAGCCACAATATTCAACACTATGGAGCTTGTGAAGGCTCTGGATTAGCTAAAACGATCATAGAAGACATTTCGCCTGAGGTACTGTTTGGAGAGTGATATGGTGGAGTATGTTGCAGAGCTTCTAGTGTATAAATTACATGCGTTCATCAAATAATTAAATAACAGAAATGAAATGATCACATAAGATGAGTTAACGTTATTGTGTACATAAAAGACACTTCTCATGATTTCACATGTCTATATCTGTTTTATGTTAGCTATTGCCTGCTGAGACATGTTGTTTCATATTCATTTGGAATTCTACTAACTTGCGTAGACTTAGATGCACATTGTTACTTGTTGCATGTCCCTTCTTTTGTTGTGCATCTTTCGATGGACCAGCGAGTCGCATCTGTATTCCGATGTTACTGCACTATATGATCCGGAGCTGATCCATTCGAGGTTCTGGTAGGCAGTAAGTCATCCCCATTGTTATGCCTGTCTCAGATAGTTTGTTTAATGCCGAGCTTTGGGCTCGAAGGAGCTGCGGCTCTTGTTCCGTACTTGGTGTACGAAGAGAGTATACGACGTGTGTCGTCGGTGTTACTCTTGGAGGCTTCATAAAGATTTATAGAATGCGTAAATCTGTGTATTCACTAAGCTTTGCTTACCCCTCAGTTGTTGACATTTTTACAGGAAAAAGAAAATCCGCTGCGGGACCTTCTAGCTAGGTCATCTATTGAAGTCTTTGAAGAAATCTACTACTTATCTTGGTAACTGAAACATGGGATTGTTATTGTAATATATTTGGGAAGATGTAATGACTTTTGAGTATGTAGACTTAGACTTGAAACCTTGTAACACCATAGAATGTTTAAAACATTTGTATTTTATTTATGTACTTTATTGCTTCCGCACTTATATTAAGCATTCAGATCATTATGTAATGGTTAATGTATGATGATTAATCCTGGGTGTATTGTAATGGTGGTAATTGTGGCAAGGGTGCCACAGGGAATGGTATTAGAGCAGTAGTTTGAGATTCAAGTGTCTGTGAGGTCTTGGTCTCAAACATTAAGTGATGATATGTAGTGGTTTAAGTAATAATCAGAACTAAGATAGGTTATGTCCAGTAATCATAAGAAGTTGACTTTCATAAGGGACAATGAGTGGTGTCTTTAAATAAATGACATGTTACTAAGCAAGTTATATGTTTTATATTTCAGAACATGTCTGGAGGAGGAATGACACCCGGAGAAAGAAGAGAAATGATTCTAGCCATGATGGCTGAGCAAAATAAGATGATTGGAGACCAGTTTCGGGCTCGAGATGATGCCGAAGCCAAGAGAAGGGAAGAAAAGAGAAAGAATAAGGAGAAAGAGGGAAACAATGATGAACAAGATGACAACACTGGGTCATCTAACAAACCCAAAGGTTGTCGGTTCAAGGACTTCAAAGGAAATGGGGTCGTGGAGTTTAACGGACTGGGTGATGCTGTTGCTGCACTTGAATGGATAACAGCAACTGAACGGACATTCCGAATCAGCGATTGTGCTGAGAAGGACATGGTCTGGTTTGCTACAACTATGTTCACCAAAGACGCGGTTATGTGGTGGAATTCCATGGTTGACACTTTAACCTTGGAGAAAGTTTCTGTGATGACATGGGCTGAGTTCACTGAAGTCGTTACTCAGCAATATTGCCCGGCTGATGAACGCCGAAGACTGGAAGCGAAGTTTATGACTATGATGCAGGGGACTAAGACTGTGTCCCAGCATGCTGTGGAATTCACGAGGCTGAGTCTGTTTGCGTCTCATCAAGTTGATACCGAAGAGAGGAAAGTGACCAGATTCGAGGCTGGTTTGGATATGGAGATTAGGAGAGTTATGAGTAACGTCCGCTACCCTACATTTGCTGGCTTACTAGAGGCTGCTAGAAATGTAGAGCAAATTCTGATCATGTCAGGGTATTCAATTGGGTCTGCCGCTGCTGCTACTAACCCAACACAGCCGTCACCGCCAAAGCGCCAGCGAGAGGGAGGTTACTCGGGTTCATCTCGTTCTTCTTAGTATTCGCCACATCAATCTTATCATCGATCATCTGGGTCTTCTGGTCGTGCTCGTGCGTACTCCATCAACACAGAACCGCGGTATTGTAATAAGTGCCACTTGGAGCACTTTGGCAAGTGCACTAATGGACGCGCCTGTTTTTGTTGTGGAGAGTTGGGACATTTTCAGAACGAGTGTCCAAGGAAAGCTAATGCTTGTCATAAGTGTGGTGTATGGGGGCATTACAGTAGGGATTGCAGAAAGAATGATCCAGCTGCTGCTGCTTCAACGTCGACACGATCTTCTGGGGGATCAAGTGGTGGTTCAGTCAACCGCCGGAGCCAGCCACAAAAGGCACTAGCTCGTGCTTTTCAGATAACGGCGGATGAGGCTAAGGAAAACCCGGAAGTGGTTATGGGTACGTTTATTGTAAATTCCATGCCTGCACGAGTTCTTTTTGATTCGGGTGCCAACTAGTCCTTTGTGTCTACTGTTTTTTCACAACGACTTGCCATGCCACTGTCTAAGTTATCTGACATACTTGACATAGAAACTGCTACTAACACTCTAGTCAAAGTAGATCGTGTATATCGAAATTGTACGTTAGTGATTGAAGATGTAGTCTTCAATCTCGATTTAATTCCGATAGAATTTAGTGAGTTTGACGTGATTGTCGGGATGGACTGGTTGATTGAGAATGAAGCCCACATAGTCTGTAAGAAGCGAATGATAAAGATAACTACTCTATAGGGGCGTGAGATCTGTATATATGGGGATAGGAGAAGTGAGGATCTGTGCTTGTTGACCATTGCAAAAGCCCGAAAGCTGTTAATACTACGTCACATGAAAAAAAAAAGAAAAAAGAAAAAAAAAGCTAAACTAAACGCTTCGAGGTTGATCTCTATTTTATTAAAGAAAAGGTTTGGAAGGTGATGTTGAAAAGCTAACAGTTAATTTAGTTGATAATATATGAGATGATATTATAACAGGCTTGTCAAGTTTTCAACATAAGAATCTGCGTGATAAGGTGAATTTGTCAAATAATTTTTCCACATTTAACTTGAGGAGGGGAGATGTTAAAATAGGTTGGTAAAATATGTGTCAAGTTAATTGTGGTTATGTTAAGTTGGTAAAATATTGGTAAAATGTTGTTTTGTTAATGTTCTTGTCGTTAAGTTGGTAAAATGATGTTGTTTTGATAATTTTGTTTTTGTTAAGTTGGTAAAATGGTATTTTGATAATTGTGGTTAGTTATGTTTAATGGTTGAAAGTTATTGGTTGTTTTGTTAAGTTGGTATGTTAATTGTGGTTAGTTACGTTTAATGGTTTAAAGTTATCGGTTGGTTTGTTGCAGGGTGTTCATTGTGTCTTAGTTGGGTCTGTTTGGTTTGGGTTTGTGCAATGTAGAATGATTACTCATTGTTTGTTAAAGTTAAAAGGCTCTGTTTGTTGCTCTAATTGTCTATCTATGTGCATGATATTGTAATATCAGGTTACAATGTACATGATATAGTGAAGTTTAAGAGTTTTTTTAGCCCAAAATTTCAAATCAAAGGTCTTGGTAAACTAAATATTGTTTAGGTATGAAGTTTTTTAATGCTGGGCCTGGTGTGTGTTTAAATCAGCGCAAGTACTGTCTTGTATTTTGTTTGCGTTTGGATTGCTTGGATGCAAGCAGGTCAAGAATCCAAATAAAGTATAGACCCTTCGGTTTAATGAGTTCTAAAGGTTATAAAAGTACATCTGGTGCCTTGTTCTTTTATGTCAAGTCAATATTTTTTCCAGCTGATTGTGTGTATGTTTGGGCTTAGTAATGTCACCCAAGTTATCGTTGTTGGGCATGTGAGTTGTTAAAGTCTTGATGGGTGTCTTTTTTTGTTTTTTGCGGCTATATAATTGCTTGTTTCCGTCATAATGTGAGGAAGAGATATTTTTTCTGGTTTGTTAGCAAAATGCTTTAGCAAGTGTTGTGCTTCCTGTCAAAGTAAGTTCTGTAGACAGTGCTGCTGACTTATTTACAAAGTGGTTGTCTGCTTCATTGCGCAGTTTGTTGTGTGAAAAGTTGAAGCTGTTGAATACCTTTCACAATTAACTTGAGGGGTGATGTTAAAAGAGGTAAAGGCAAGTGTTTATTTCAAGTTAATTGTTCATGGGCTTATATTGGATTTGGTACTTGGGCTCTTTTTCTTGGACTTTGTGTGTTGTGTATCTTGACAGATGAAAGGGCCCAATCATTTGTTGCCCTACCTACTTAGTATATAAGCTTCCTTATTTGGTTTGATCTAAAAGAAGAAAAAAAGGAGCAGCGCACATATTTCTTTTTCTTTTCAAAGAGTTTTATTCCTTTGTATAGGTTTTTTCCAGTATTAGTGCTTCTTGATATGGAAGCTATTGTATCTGTGTATTGAGAGCGAGAATCTTCATCTGTCGATGAAGATTTGTCATCTATTGTAGTGAGGTTTTGAATGTATTGATAGGTAATGGTTTATGACCGATGATGTTTAGGTTTTTTTGTTTTAATGAAAAATAAGTTTGTTAAAGTTCGTGTGTTCGTTCTTGACTCTTAGATTTTCTACAGGATGAAGACCACCTGTAAAACTGTAAAAAGCTTTCACCATATGAACCCAAATAACAACCCCACCAATAATCCTAGATGCAAGATTCCTTTCTTCACAATCCCCACCAATAAAAACCGCATTATCTTTTAGGAGGTTGGAAAACTTGATTTCCCAATGGGGATTCCCGATCTTTGATTGTCGGGAGTGAAGATATAAACTCATTTCCTGACGGAGATAGGGCTGAGCCGCTGAGGAGTAAGAAACACGGATGTAGATGAGAAATGAAGTCTCTATCCGGCTTCTGTAAAATAGATTGGGAGCTTTAAACTAGGACAACCAATAACCCAACAAGATAACTTTCAAAGAGTCAATATACCCAGAACCAACAACAAAAGCATACATTCACTTTAAACTAGGACAACCAATATAAATTCTAACCATAACGCCGTTTATAGCGAATATACGCTTTTCTTTATTAACGAATCCATGAAAGTATTTAGAATTTTTATCTCCGTCAATATCCCATTTGATTTTAGTTTTCTAAGCCATATTCACTTGTTCAACATGTTCGTTCTCTTTCAAATCCTTTAGTAAACCTTTCTCACGTATAAGTCAAATGGTGATAGGCAAGAATCATTCGGAAAAGATTTGCAAACGCAAGAATAAAATCTTCGAGACAAAACACGTGTTAATCTTGCTCATTTTTGTCGCCCACTGGTTACATCAAGTGAAGGAATATCCTCCCAAACGGACCTCAACTAACCCCGATCGCAAATAACGAGTTAAATAAATTCGCTCGCAAGATGTGTAAAACGTGGAGATATGTCTCTATATTAACTCTGGTTATTGAATCTCATAGTAACATTTATTGTTGGTTTTGATATTAACTTTTTATTTTAACTTCATTTATTTGCTTTGATATTAAATTTGTATTACTTTAATTTGTGTGATAAATTAAAAAAATCGGTTTCAACCAGTCCGATATTTGAAATACCGGTACCGATACCAAAATTTTATAACCGGTTCGGTATTTAGTACTAAAATTATGTCTAAAAAAATCGGTACCACCCGATACAATATTGGTACAAGACCGATCACACCCCTATGTCTCCACAACTTATATCTAACATCATTAAGGTCTCCCGTCATAACTATCGATCTCTCCATGCCAATTCTCCAAAGCATGTAGACAGAAGAAGTCTCTTTTATGTCAAATCTTGTGAAAGATAAACCGCAACACACTAAACCAACTAGTGACATACCTGTGCGTTGTTCGAGATGTTTATTTTTAAAATAATTTTGTGATTTGGCAATCATTCGTTGTTCGGGACATTTATTTTTAAAACAATTTTGTGATTTAGCAATCCTTCATCATATATTATTTCTTATAAAAAAACTATATCGTCTAAGATGATTAAAATATCATTTCACCATGAATATTATTATGTGTGTTATGTATGGAGTCTACAAATACTTGATATAATATTTGTGCGTGCTTGAAAGACTAATAAATAATTCAAAAGGTGTTGACTACAATGAAATTTATGACAAAAAATCATCATTATACACGACGTGCAAACCATAAAGTAAAATATGCGAAACACGTAACTTTATAACAATAATTTTACCAAGTAAATAAATTATAAACATGCATTCAAATAAAAGAAATCACCATTAATAACTTAATAAAATCATATTGAAGATATCTAATCATCCACACCCATATTTCTCTAGTTGGAAATCCATTAAAATCGTTATGATATCATATTTATTTATCAACATATTCATTATTAATGTAAATATTTATTTTTTCTTATTGCATACGGAAAAATAATAAAATTGTTAATTAAATATTATTCATTATATGTATGTATTTATGAAATAACAGAAAAAATAACTTTTAATTCTAAACAAATATCGTCATCTACCTCAATTATTTATTTTATGTATTTATCTAAATGTCTAATTTTTAATTATTTTATATAATATATCATTAGTTTCATATAGTTTATTTTTTACTTATAACTTTTAATATATAAGGTTTTGTAGAAAACCGAATACGTAATTATATTTGATTTTTTAGTTTATATTCCAATATAAATGTTCACATTTTCAAAAAAAAAAAAAAAGTATTCTTCAGTTTCTAAATTTTTGGTAACTTAGTTAACTGAAATATATTTTTTCCAGACAGTATCTATGTTATTAGAAATTTTTTATATTAACTATTATCATTTTGTATATGTTTAGGTTATTATAAGTTTGTGTTAATAATGTTTAATCTTTTATGAATAATGTAGTCATATTTTTATATTTATGATTTTAAGTTACTATTTTACTTTTATAAAAAAAATATTAATTTGTTAAATCCGTCGCAAAAAAAATGGTATAAATAATTATTAAGAATAAATTATATATTATTTATTTATTATAATAAAAATAGTACAATGCAAAAATTGAAAATCGTACTTATCATTATTCTATCCAATTTCTAAATTATATATAAATATATAAAAAATATTATTTTTTCTGCATTTATATATTAGTAATCGATGATAATATATGTTATTTCAAAGTTTATTAGATGTAAAAAATTATGGCATATTATCTCAAAGTAGTTTCGGTTTGAAAATAATCAATTAAAAGATAATTTGATGATTTTTTTCCAGCTATTTTAATCTTATCCCTATTTTTTTAATTTAAAAATTTGTGTGATTTTATCCCTATTTTTATTGATTTTCAACAGTTGTGATTGTGCAATGAAGCACAGATACAAATATTTTTGATTTCGAATGACTAGAATTATGTCACGTGAACAGAAATTTTCTCTGCACGTCAGCAATAAATATATAATCCGAAAAGAACACTTTGTACTTCAGAAAAACATAAATTGTCACAAACATCAATACCTCTTGAGAAACCACGTCCAGAACTAGCAATGTAAAAACCCAAATTACCACATAATTTAATTCTCACAACAAATAACGCGTGTATTATTTGGATAGGTCCCTACCACAAAATGAGGTTAATTATGCTATATCAGGTGTAATGCTACACTTTATCAAGTTTCATATTAGCCAATGTCGTCTTAGGTCTAAGTAAATATTTTTGTCCAAATATGCAATATTTTTGTACAAGTGTTTGTTGTATTTTATAAGCGAGACACTTTTAAAATGTAATATTTTCGTCAAAAGGTAAATTGGTTTACTAAGTTTCAAAGACCATACAAATGAAAATAAAAGTAAATGGACTAAAACGAATATGAAAAAATATAATATATGTGTTAAAATTGAAAATAAACCGATCAAAGACCAAAATGATAGGGTTTATATAGAAAAAACCAATTTTATCGGTTTGGGTTTTCAACATCATTTTTGTTTACCATTTTAATCCTTACGATATCTTTTGTTATTAAAGTTATAAAATTTCTCATAGGTAGTTACCTGATACACGCTGTTTTAGAGAAAAAAAGGATAAATCCTTTGAATAGAAAGGAAAAGAAAGTGTGTGTGAGAGAGAAATAGAAAGAGAGGGGGAATCGAAGGTGGAGCGGGAGGTGGCCACTGACGGTCAATCTTGATTTGGAAGGGAAGGGTCGCGGACCAATGATAAGGAAGGGGAGGTGGTATCGTTGATCTGAACCTCCTCGTCAATCTTAATAAGAAGTTCATCACAACACCCAAATTCATTTTATTCACTGTCTATCTAAATAATAAATCTGGATCTCATTGTCAATCTGGAAATCAGATCTCCTTTTCTCGAATCGCTCTTTCACCATCGTCGATCTGAAGAAACACCAAGGATCATATATCTCATCGTCGACCAGAATAATCTAAAGATATACGAAGAAATATATATGGAAACCGATATTTAGTGTTCTCAAATTTTGATGAAGGTCTGGAAATTTTGATGAAGGTCTGGAAATATATATGTTCTCATGTGTAGTCTAAATTGAGTTCATGTTTGCTCTCATTTATTCTAAAGCGTAGTTGAAGACCATTGGTGTGTGTATGGATTTTTATATTTCTTAATTACTTCTTTGATTTCTTTGTGTTGCAATTAGATTTATTAATTAGTTTCATTACTGCTATGAAATATTAGTGTATCTATTCATCAATACTTATATTTGTGTGTAACCTAGTTTATAAAAATCATCAGATTCATTAGTATATATTGTATGTATTAATTAAATGCGTAAAATATGTGTGTAGATCAATCCATAACAAGTGTTTGATGTTGAGGTCATCAAATTCAATGTTTTTATCAAATGATGAAGACACCTAGAAATTTGATGATGTTGTTTGAGTTTGAGTTTGCAAGAGTTTAGAATTTCTAGGTTGATTTGGACAATTTTTATAGTTTAAGTAAAAAACAAAATAATAAAATATAACATTGAGAAACCAAACAGATAAAATATGGAATATGATGATATTTACAACATATATCTGAAAAAGATTAAAAAAATATTGTGTTAAAATTTTAATATAAACTCTATCATCATAATTATAAATCTGTATATCTATAATACTATCAGATAAATGATTTTATACCTCACTTGTCATCTTCTTGCAATGTGATTAGGCATCAAATTTTATTGTCATTTAAATTTTCTTAAAATGATATTTATGGATTAAATTAGTTTAGGAATTAGATTTAAAGTCAATCACAATTGAACTTTAAAGAACTTTTAAATTTTACAATCAAAACTAAATCTTTTAAACTTTGAAATTATCTTATATTTACATTCATTATTGTTATTATTGTAATGTAATATTACTAGTTTATTGACCCACGTATTACGTGAAATTTTTTAAGTCACATTAGACACACACAAATATTTTTAATGACTTAAAACACATAGAAGAATACTATTATTATATTAATTGTTATTGTTATAGATATTATTTTTTCATCTTTTAAAAATAGACATGAACATCAATAGATAAGTTTTCTATAATTCTTTTAAAATTTTTATTAAGATAAACACATAAAATATATTTAAAGTTTATAACTATATTATATGATTTGGTTCAAATAATAGTTTTTTTAAAAATTTGTATTATACTAATAATAATAACAATAAACAGTAGATAACGACGAATGTTGGATAGAGTTGGTTTTTTTAATATTTATAGATTTAAAAAATAATGAATTGTATTCATTTTTTATTTTATTTAAGAATAATAATTTATATTTTCATTTATGGTAAAACATGTAGGTGACACATGACATTTATGTGTTCTTCTTTATTTTATATATATATATATATATATATATATATATATATATATATATATATATATATATATATATATATAGATTAAGATTATAGGTATATGATTAATAAATTTTTTATTATCTACTGCCTATTAATATAAATAAGATTTTTTTTATAAATCAACCCGTACAAGACACGAGTTAGTAGACTAGAAAATGATAATTAAAGTAAAATTTAACATAAAAAACAATAAATCATCCACATTATCAAGATTATTCTACGATGGATGTATTGTTTATGTTTTTTTTAAATAACTTGAATGTCATGTCGATATTTTTAAACGTTTATGCAGATTTAAATTACATGATTGAAAATAACAAAAAAATGTGTTAAATCAGTAAACTTTGTTTTAACGTTTATGCAATTAAATACGTTAATAAGTATTTTATAATTAGATAATAATGTATTTTTATATTTCGTTTTAATTATTTAACTTATTTTCATATTGTAGCAAATGTGTCATATTTTTCAAAATGCATTAACTTTAGTTCATTTGTTAAGTTGATAACCAATTTTCATATGTTAATATGAAAATGATAGAGGAGTGTTGGTGGGATGGTCATGAGGTGAGATTGGGCAAGGGAGGTACGAGGGAGATTGGTGGGGGAGTTTGTTGATCTTGAGAATTTGGTGAGGTCGTCTACTTTGGACTTTTCTCCTTTTGATCGTTGATGGTGGTTTCTTGATGTCTCTGGAGTTTTTTCGGTCAAAAGGCTTAAAAGACTAATTTATTGACGAAAAGACTCTCGGTTGCAACTGTTTCAACCCCGTGGAGCAATATGGTTCCACGGAAAGTTTGCATCTTCATCTAGCATCTTCTTCTTGGTAGGCTACCGATTCGTGCAGTTCTTAGCACTCGGTGTTGATTTACATTCTTCTTTGTGCTCTCAATGTGATGAGTAGGTGGAATCTATCTCTCATTATTTGTGGGACTGTCGGGTATCCAAAGCTTTTGGGTTCATTTCATCAAGTAATGGGGAATTACTTGGGATGACGATTGCTCTCTCGTTGACCTTTTATTTGGAGATACTCATGTCATCACGATTCCTTCAAGACAACTTATATGACAGGCTTCAGTATGTATTAGTCTATATTGTTTATGGCGTTTTCGGAACATCA
Organism: Centrapalus pauciflorus; assembly: GCA_020465985.1. Taxonomy (NCBI): domain Eukaryota; kingdom Viridiplantae; phylum Streptophyta; class Magnoliopsida; order Asterales; family Asteraceae; genus Centrapalus; species Centrapalus pauciflorus. The sequence continues at coordinate 28,845 of JAANYP010003392.1, read as the reverse complement.
AAGCTTTTGATGGAAGGTGCACGCCTTAGGACCTACTCTTTGAAGCTCAATGGTACTCTTTCCATTGGATCTCCAAACAAGATAAAAAGTTTGGCATATCTTGGGTGGAGTGGCTGTGTTGCCCAACGGGCTTGTAGTGTTGTTCTTCAGAGATTTTCGTTCAACTTATGGTTTTGATTCTCGTGTTGTTTCTGTAGTTTTTTGTTTCCTCTTTTTTAGGCCTCCCTACTTTCCCTTTTAAATCTTGTGAAAGGTTTGGAGCATTTGTAGTTTGTTTTGAGGGTTTTGTTTCTTTTAATATATCTTGTCGTTCAATCAAAATCTTGAACATGAATTTTACATGTCATGTCAAATATGTTGATTAATTAAGCGAAAACAATCTCATTTTAACCACATAAAGGGGTCTAAACTCTAGAGAGTGTTTTTAGTCCATGATTTATAAATACGTATTTTTAAAATTAAACGAAATCAACTTCATTTAAATAATAAATAGTATGTTTAACACCTTATTAACTTAAATGAAGTTTATGATATGAATTTATATTCAACAATATCAAACCAGTTTTATATTGTTATTTAGCAACCTAATATAATGCATATTTTGTAAAAAAAATAGCATTTATCTAGTTTGGCGAATAATTTGAGATGTCTTTCTCGTTAGAATAGACAATTAAGAAAATACTACATAAACACAATTACCAAAATAAATTCTATCTATAAAACAAAGATAAACATAACATATATGCTCCCACATTATGAAACGGAGGAACGCAAACGCTCAAGAAGCCCTTTGTAGTAGGCTTTGTTGGCATTGAATGACGGAAAACGGGGAGCAAAGACTGAGATCCAGAACAGAGGAAGCAGATGGAGTTGTAGTAGAGAAAGTCAGATGGAGAATTGAAATAGGGATGAGGAACTGAAATACGGAACAACCAAATTTGGATCTGGACAAGTTATTCAGAGACTTGGCATGACGATTAGGGTAGAGAGATTAGGGGCAACAGGTTTTAGCTGATTTGCGGCCGAAGCAATAGAAGAGAATAACTATTGAAGGCCTTTGGCTGACAAGGATTTAGGGCGATGAGTTTTAACAGATTTGAGACCGAAGAAGCAGAGGAAAAAAATTATTTAAGGCCTTTGGTTGACATTTGCGACATTTTGACCTTTTTGTTTAACTGTGATACGATCATCCTCACTAAGCAATGATGAACATAATACTCTTTTTGTTTTCATTCTGATATTGCTTACTCACCATGCATGATGAATAAAAACTTGAGTTGAAATCAATGAAACAAGATAAAGAGCATTAGGGGGGGTAGTGGCCGATGAGAAGAGAGAAGGAGGCGAGAAGGAGTTTAGGGTTTAAAGAAGGCAGGAAAGGCAGTGGCGACAAAGGAACATTAGGTAGGCCGAGAAAGAGAAAGAATTTAGTGTTTAGACAAGGGGAAGGCAGTGGAGGAAATACAAAAACAAAGAGTGAAGAAGCAGGAGAAAATGGAGGCTGGCTAATAATTCCACATGGTTCTGCCGACGCTGATTAGGGTTCCGAAGAAATCGACGCAAGTTGCTGCATGGGTTCCAACGATACTCAGGCTACCATAGCTCTTATACAATGTTTGACAAATAATTTATGATGTCTTTCTCATTAAAATGATTAGATTATAAATAAACAATTAAGAAATACTATATAATCATAAATACCAAGATAAATCCTATTCTATAAAACAAAAATAAAGATAATATTACTAAATAATATCTGCTAATATTATCTACCCATGTAAAAGAAAAAGAGTAATAATTATAAAAAATGAATCATATAAAAGATATGCAGGTTATTATTTTAAGATTTAATTTGAATTTAAAAGCCCCCATTTTGGAATTGAAAACATATCTCCAAGTTCTAAATGATTTGTGACCCCACACAATCCACCACCAGCTAATGCAAAATTTAGTCATTGATTTTGTGTTTGTAATTATTCCCGAAAAGTCACACCATAATTTAGTAACCATACAAAATATCAATTAAATTGTTGGTTATTAACATTTTTTCAAATGGTTAATATTTTTATGCAACATGCATCTAGCAAAAAAAATGATGTAACAAATAATTAAGTTGACCAAGAAAAAACAAACAATGAAAATCAACCTAGACTATTGAATTGGAACAACTAATAAACCTTATTTAATTATAGATTAAACAATATATATATATATATATATATATATATATATATATATATATATATATATATATATATATATATCTCACAGTACCATATATTTAAATGAATACAATGGGCATTGGTCATGATAAGTTATTATTTTTTTATTTGTTCATGCGTTAGAACAAGGTTGTCAAGATCGAGATCTTACCTAGGATCGTTTTTGTCATTGCAAGATCGGTATCGTAGGATCGGATCGGGATCGTAAGATCCTACCGAAATTAAATATTATATATCACAGTATTGTATTATAAACAAAGAGAGTCATTTCCTACCTATTATTTCAAGGCACGTATATAGTGCCGCTTTGATGAAACAAGAATCACAGTCATGAGCAGGACTATATTAGTACATTGGCTTCAAAAAATATGCGGCTAGATGGAGGGGCCTAACGATCCTACGATCTTACGATCTTACTAACGATCCTATGAAAACAAACTATATATAGGATCGGATCGTTGTACGATCTTACGATCTTACTAACGATCCTACGATCTTGCTTACGATCCTACCCAAAATCGATCCTACTAGCGATCCTGATCGAAATCCACTTGTAGGATCGTACGATCCTATGATTTAAATCGCGATTTTGATTAATTTTGTGTCTTGTAAGCCTATAAATTATAAAATTACACGTGGAAATAAGCCAGTGGAATTGTGGATGGAAAGAAGTATTTACACACATTCACATTAATTCAATCTATACATTCAAATACAATTTTTATGAATTTATAAGATATAAAACCTAACGTTTTTATTAATATATTTTTATAATGTTATTTCATACAGGTTTTTAAGTAAACGAAAAAATTATTCATCTTAATCTTAATGAAAGATATGATCCGTACATTATACTTATTCTATATATAAACATAAAACAAATTTAAGAGTTGAACCCACCAAGAAAATTAATGACCAAATAAAAAAAAATGAGACACAAAAATGGAAACAAATCCACCATATGAGAGGCGAATTATTTTTTAGTAATTAATAAACTAATAATAATTAATTAATTATATATGAGCATAATTGTTATGATTTTATAAACATATTTTAATATTTTCCTGAAAGAATGTTATGGTTTTTTGATCCTATTGTCCAGGACATTGTCAAACTTTTATGGTAAAAAGATAAAAATTGGAAAAATAAAGACAAGCACCGATCACACCGATCGCTAGCTAGCAACATTTTCCAAGATAAAGCACGCTTTGGTTTCCAAAGTCAAAATAAATAAGACATAAAGATATTTGATTGAGAGGGTACAAGATACATCTTTGTCTTTCTTCTTTCCCGAAACAAAGAAAGAAAAGAGCCAAAGAAAGTGAAAGTTTTAACCAAAAAGGAGCTAGCATAAGAATTTTAGCAACTAAGTGACTGATCGATCGGTCGATAAACTCCTCGAAAAAGAACCCTTTTTTCTTTATTTCGATCGCTAGCTTGAGCTTCATGACGATCTTGATCTTCCTTCAGGATGTAAAGGAAAGAGTTCTAGGGTTTTATTATCTTCTTGGTCATCTTTTCCCAAGCACTCAAATGACCAGCTTCTGCACTTCTTGTATGGACTCTCCACTACTTCTCCCTTTAAAATTTTTAATAAAGATTGTTTAATTACATGAAAGATCAAAATTTTCACAATACCCACATGAGAATAAAGATTGTATATAAGTTAAGAATATTAAGGAATGGAAGCATACTCTAGGGTTTAACGAGATGGAGTTGATCATGGTGGAGGCTGTGGTTGATCTTGGCGAATGGTTAAGACCGAGGTTGTTGCGCTTTTGCTTCTGTCGTTCACGTGCTTTGTGATTCTGAAACCAATAAAACACATTCTTGCCTTCTATCTTGCCATACTTGCTTAGTTGCGCGGTAATCTGTTCGATTTGTTGCGCGTTAGGCGTCCGCATTCCTCCTCTATATAACATCTCCAAGATTCCAATTTGTTCTTGTGTTGGATTCCATCTTGTTCCTCCTGGATGTGTCTCCACCTTCACAAAGTTAACCGTTGTCATTAAGTTATTGTAGATCCAAAATTGGTTTTTCTAATTTTCTTCTTTAACTTATGAGGATAATATCTTGAAAAGAGAACATATATTCCATTTCATGTTATAAAATTGTGTAAACAGTGAAGATCCTTGGCAAGTGTAGGGACATGTAAATGAGAATGTCAATTATTAATTATATGTTCTTTAAACTAAAATGTACACTAGCTTGTCTAGAAGTGTGTCATAATTTTGCATGAAATGATATAAAATGTAATTAAAGATTAAGAACCAATGATCACCTGTGGAGAATCTTTCTTATGGTCGGACGAAACAAGTTGAATGGGACAGCTTTCGGGTCTAATGAAGCTCTTGAGATCGAAAGCAGATGTGACATGGCTATTACTACTACTGCTATTACTAATGCTAAAATTGTTCATGATGAAACAAGTTTCGGTACCAGCACTACTAGTGAGCTTAGGAGTGAGAGGATGCAAACGCTTGCAGACGCCAAGGGTGAGGCCAGACGTCGACGAGGATTCCTCATCACCCCATAGGCCAACGCCACGTGTGAATTGATGCACCTTCATGCTACTAAGTCCCATGGATGGGTAAAAACTTTGTTGATGGAGAGTGTCAATTATATAGACAAATGAAGAAAGAAAGATACAAAGAGAGTGTCATCATTTCATGGTGAATTATGCAAATGAAGGGGAAAAAAGAATGGAAAGAAAAGCAAGAATAAAGAAAGTGGGTGCCCCATGAAGAACCAAGACCAAATGATGAGGTGAGGTTGACTTGAGCAATGATCCTTTTTAAAAAGGAAACCATTCTTAATAGAGAGAGAGAGAGAGAGAGAGAGAGAGAGAGAGAGAGAGAGAGAGAGAGAGAATATATATATATATATATGTATAGTATAATAGTATATATATGGACGTGTGGTTTAGATAGGGTGAAATTCTTCTGTCATTTTTATAGAAAATACAAGAATGAAGAATCCCACACCAACCATGCATGACTATATATTTTCTTATTATCAAATCCACCATATTCAAGATTTCTTTCAAGATTTACACATATATTAGAATATTTTCCACAAAAAAGATAACTTTTTCTTGATTTCTAACAAAACCCCACAAAATTTACTATAGTAAATTCTTCTGTTAAAAAAAGAAAAACCCAGAATTTAAACAAGATATACATACTAAATGAAATCCACCATTTTCAAGATTACTTTCACGATTTCACATATATTTTTTCCAACAAAAAAGATCAACTTTTTCTTGAGATCTAACAAAACCCCACAAAATTTACTGTAGTAAATTCTTCAGTAAAAGAACCCATAATTCAAACAAGATATATATACACACTAAATCAATACCACAAATTTCAAGATTTCACATATATGTTGGATTTTCAACATAAAGACAACTTTTTTCTTGATTTCTAACAAACCACACAAGATTTACCATGGTAAATTCTTCTGGCAAAAAGGATAAACCCGGCCAGAATTTAAACAAGATATATATATACTAAATTTTCAAAAGACAGAAGCAATACGAATGATGTAAATGCGTGTGCGTTGGGTAGTCTAATCAGGGGGGGTTGGGTTTTCACTTTTCTTGCTTTCATGATAAGGTGTGTATGCTTTTCGGTGGCCTCTTTGGCTCTGTTTGTGACTTTATTTTCTATAAAGTGAGATGAGAGGGAATGAGAAAAGATTCCTCCAATCCCAAAACTTGAAAATGGGAACCTTTTTTTTTAAATCTTTTTTATTTTCATTTTCAAGATACGGATATGGGTATTGTCTATGTTTATTTTTCCCCTCTAAATCTGTGTTAGTTTGGGTGGGAAGTGAATGCAATGCAGCCTTTAAGTGGTAGAGAATGTTGAAAAAGAAAGGCAAAGAAAATTTTAAGTAATAACAACAAAAAGTGAACCCCAAATCTATGTGAGATATCTCTTACTATATTTAATTAAAATTCCCTTTTCTTTTTCTTTGGAAACTGTAGCCATTTCTCTTAAACAAATTACATATTATTAAAGTATTTTAATACCCACTAATTATTGCGGCAGCAAACTTTTAATCTAACACAAAGACATACAAGTATACAACGATATAAAATCAAACTGCACTAAAACCAAAAAAGTTAAAGAAAAAAGAAAGTAATTAAAATTATGAATTGAAATGGAGGGTGTATTAATATCGATCCGTTCAGTTTGATCTAGTCCCGGTAGAATCCAGAATTTCTCCCGACGTTTATAATGAAAAAGATGACAAACTAGTCGGATGCTGGATGTCAATCTAGCTAGGTAGTTGTCATTGTGGTTCCATGTTCTTTGACCATAAATTGGGTTATTAAGAGTAATTTTGTTCATTTGTTCGAATCATTATCGAGAAGAATGACATAATTTGTGTAGTTTCTTGTTCTTTGATCGTATTTCGTTTGTTTGAATGAGTTTTGATAAGATTTAAAAATGGACTGAACCCAATTCTAGATAAAGTTTATGTAGAAATATTTTCCATTCATGAAGAACATGAGACTGGTAACATTTTGGTAGCCAAAGGTTGTTTCTTACTTCATGCAATCAAGGCTAGCTTAATTAATTTGCTTGGTTCTAATATTTTTTATGTTGTTTTATGTGTTGGTGTTAAAGATTCAATATTTGTGTTTACTCATAGAAGGGTGCGTGATGGAATTCTGTTATGAAGATTGTCAGGTGTCTTACTCCCATAGGACTATAGGAGGGCCTTATTGGAGAGGGAAGGTATAAATAGCACATTTCGTCATTGTAACAAGGTACGCAATAACACAAACCCTAATTTACTCTCATACAAAAAATTTATCACCATCAATCTCTGACTTAGGCATCGAAGTGCCGTCGCAGGACACCCTGTTTCGACCTTCACCTGGTTTTTTCACTCTGTTTTGCAGCAGTTTATTTCAGCTACCTATTTACTCTCGGATCAAGGCACAGACAATCACAGATTAAGGATTTAATCATCAATTAATGACTAACTTCTATAAGCCCATGACTCCATGGATCAACATCTGCGCACCTTTAGAAAGATTCATATACATGATCGAGTCGTGTAATAATCATTATGATGAAACACCGTCCATGTACAATTAAGCCGACATTGTCTCTATTTGTGAGTAGCAATTCTTTGATGCTAATATGCTATCTTGGTACCATCAGTGGCGAACCTAGCCACCAAGAGGACCCGTTGCACTAATTTTCATCGCGCACGGTTTTAAAATTCAAATGAGTATATTGGTCGGACCGGGATAACAAATAAATATTTATAAATTTAAAATAGAAAATATAATATAATATTCTCTTTAATTTGCTTAATAATTTAAAATTCGTGGTCTACCCGTTTGATATCAAAGGAGATCGTGCATGTCAATTATAACTGGATTGAAGGATTTGAAAGTAATGATTGTGTTTGTGGTTGTGTGATGTTATCAGATTCGTTAAAATCATTTAATTGACCTTCACTACTATCACTGTATAATAACCTCATTTTGAAAAATTTATCCATAGATAGTTTTATAAAACATATGATTAACAGTTAAAGAGTAATTAGACCAAATAAATACAAACTTTCTAGTCTCAAATATCATTGAAATTTAGTTTTAATTTAAGCTAAAAATATTATTGGTTTTATTGTTAGATACAAGTATTTGGTTTTATTTGTTATATTTTTATTACTTATTTATTTATTTAGTCATTAAACTTTTAATTTTTATTTCATTTAAGGTATACATTTTTTTAATCAAGTTGCATACTTAGATTTTTTATTTTTTTTACTAATATAAGTTACACAAATAAATTTTCACCGGTTGCGCACGTTAAATTAAAAAAAACACTACGAAATGAGATTATTGGGGAAGGGACCCGTTGCACAGGCTACCCATCCCCAAAACATAGGTCCGCCCATGGGTACCATGTCGTATAAATATGTTTCTATAATCTATACCAGCTGTCAAATAACAATTTCTTATATGTGTATGCATATACATGCACTTATACATGAATATTCTATGCTATATGTTAGCTTGACGGTCAGCTAAATGAGTCCATTCCCTCTTTTTTGTATTTTGTAATTTATAGTATAACTAAGGACTCTTTTTAAACTGAAATTATTTCAATATATTTGTATATTATAGGTTTACAAACATCACATCGCTTATGTAATGTTTCTATAATCCAAATTTCAAAGTGTTCACAATTATAAATGTCAAGATTGGGCAATTTGCACAATTTTATGTGTGGACACCAAGACAAGTTGATCTTAGTAATACTTAATATGATATACTAACAATTTGTCACACCTTTTAGTGTGGAGTCTTTGAAATCTGTTAATGCTTAAAACTTTAATACTGTGAATAATATTTAAGCAATCTATACATTTTCAACCGCATACACATTTAAAAATGTTAAGACTTCAAAATAATTTATCACATCACATATCTTCACTCAATTATACTTTGAAAATTGTTTACATTTTCAACGAGTAATATATCAAGATAAGTACATTTTAAGTTAATTATTTGTTGTCCTGACAGGTTTTGAGCGTACACCTCCTTTTTTTTAAAAAACAAAATATTATAAAAATACACTACCAATGTACAAATATGATAGCATGAAGACTCGAGATCCCGTTGTTCCAGCTCCCACTTAAATTTTATTTTTATTCCATCCAAAAGAAACTTCAAATTTTGAGTAGCAAGTAATAAGTATTCGTTTATAATGTTATCAGCATCATTTTCATATATATATACACAATAAGTCTTGTTATGCTATCTCCAAATTAAATGCCCACAATGCCACAAAACGACGCCATAGAAAACATTCATACAATTTGTCCATACCATCGATTTATCGATCTACTTAACACCACATTATGATCATCTAAAGAAAGAGACGATGAAGCGAGAATATTCCATTAACTAAATTGTTTATGCAAGATGCAAATAGTCTTTTCACAATTAAAGAAAACATGTTGGAACGTTTCTGAATAAACATTACATAACACACAAGCAGTATACGAAAGCTGACTTGAACACCTTAACGAATAAGAGCAGTTCTAAAAGGTAGCCCATTATGTAAAACCCTCTAGACACATGTCTACGTTACCTGCAACAAACGGATTCCATCAAAAATTAGATTACGACTCATAGCCATCAAACAAAACCTAACAAAGAAGGAAACCACTTGCACCGAGCTTCCACATCCATTTGTCACTACGAAAGGAAAAGTCCAACTTAACATCAACAAGTAAATGAAGTAAATTGCCAAAATCAACTAAGGTTCTTCCACGAGGTTGAACTCTTAATCTATTTCCACCTCCCACTCCAACACCCATTATCGATTAATAACCACCTGTCACTACCCATATATACAGTTTTTGTTATTTTCTAAGCTAGGCATCAGGGCCGTCTCTTAGATTTCGGAGGCCCTGTGCAATAACTATAAAAGAGCCCTATAAACTTAAAATTAATATTAGCATCATCAACATTAGTCTTATTTTTAAAAAACTTATCAAGAGCCCTACTTTGAGACTTAATAAGCTATTCAATTCGTTTTTTCTTTTTACGTTTTTCATACCCAGACTCGTGTTTTCTTATCCAAGAAGACATAAAAGTTTATAAAACGATTAGGAAAATGTTGAAAGAATGAAAAGATACAACCTGATGGTGACTTATTGGGCTTTGGATTTATGTTGTGACTTATTGGGCTTTGGCTTCACAAACATTACACATAAACATACCCTAAAAAAAATTTGTGGCCATTTGGATTTTGGGGCCCTGGGCAGAGGCCCATTTTGCCCTCCCTCATCAACGGGCCTGCTAGGCATACGACTTTAGAAAAAATTTTGTTAGACTAATTAACATTTAATTACTTATGCAAAAACCCTACAAATTCAACCATTTTTTCGATTAAATCTCCTAAGCATTTATTTCTCATAAAAACCCACAACCAATATCTCAAGGAATTGGTGTTTTTCAAACAATGATGACTTGCCGCCGGCTAAACCAGTTGAACCTCTTGATATGGACTTTTATTAATTTTACTTTTAAACTTTCCATCATCATCATCATCATCATTAAAGCTACGCAATTCTGATGAACCCCTACTCCGACAACAACCTTGTCTGGCGAACTCCGCAACCAGTGACCTGCTAGTGAAGAAAAAGCTAATTTCAATGAACAAAGATGATTTTCTATAGATCAAATCAAGCAAGCTGAGCAAAGAGATGATGTTTCTTAGTGAACACAATCCCATGAGCACAACCATAATCACAAGGCATAAAAAACTCTTGTATATATGTTTGAGCACCCAAATCGATGAACCAACTAAACAAAAACCAGATCACAATGAAACCAACCTTCTCTTAAGAACAAATTGAGACTTCTAAGAACCAAACAAAAAACGTTTGTTAAAAAAATAAAAAATGAACTCAAATCCAAAATTGGGAACTCGAATCCAAGAACGAACAAATCAAACACACCTGTGGAGGATCCGATTCACAAAATCAAATACACTTGAACAAATTTGGGTTCAAACAAAATAAAAATTGTAGAACCAAAGTCACATGGATATCAAGTGGATGCCATGTGTGTGACACATAAACATATTTTGCCATGTAGAGGCCACCTGAGCTTAATGACTGGTTGTAACATGTAACTTATCAACTTAAGGGTTTTTGCGTAAAATCCCTTTACTTTACACCATGGATCATTTTAAAAACTTGTTCCTGTGACCATCTCCAATCATTGTAACAATTGAAGAAGTATAGAAATGTTCATACCGTCAATACAACAACAACTTTGATAATATTCCAACATAACAACTTTTTACACCCCCAACGTATAGTTGTTTATTATTAGCATTTTCTTTTCCAATTATACATAATACACACACCCACACATATGAATGAGATCTATTGCGAACAATTTATTCACCGTGAACAAAAAAAATACATATAAGCATTCATGGATACCAATAGGTGTTTGTAACAACATTCATACGATTCGAAGTATTCAACATTTAAAAGATCCATAGTCGTGTTTGTAACAATATTCATAGTAACATATGATTCAACAAATTCATAGGATTAAACAAAATTCATAGGATACAACAATATTAATAGGTTAATAGAAGAGTTCATTAGTATCTACAACAAGATTCATAAGTTATTGTGAGAATATAAATACATCTTGAGAAGTGTGAGTGTGTTTGTGTGTGTGTTTATATATTGATTCACTTATTTTGTATATTGATTGAACTTATCTTTGAATTTGTGATTCATTCTTTATAAATTAAAAAAATAACGAATTAATTTAAAAAAGTAATGAATTGTTTAATTATTAAATCCAGAATTTATGATTTATATATAAAAAAAATGACGAATCAATATGTAAAAATGAATCACAATGATTCTCACAATTCTCAAAATATTTTTAGTTTCTTATTTGATCTATATATATATATATATATATATATATATATATATATATATATATATATATATATATATATATATATATATATATATATATATATATATATATATATATATAAAATTGGGTTCACATGAGAACCCCTCATTTTTGTGAGAACGTAAGAACCACTCTAAAATTTGTGCATCCACCGTATAAAATTGTGCATTTGATACTAAAATTAAATGGTTTCGATAAATTTATGCATTTCATGTAAAAATTTACGCATCTCATGCTATAATTTATCCATTTTATGTACGAATTGTGCATTTAAGAAAATTTGTGCATTTGATGTTCAAATTTGTGCATTTAGTTTATAATTTAATGAATATAATTTTTGAATGTAGTTTTAGTGTTAGATTATGATATTTATTAATATTTAAAACTAATAATGGTTTTAAGTAAAACTTTTAATTTTAAATTTGTGCATTTGATGTACAAATTTGTGCATTTTGGAGTGGTTCTCACGGTAACGAGGGTTCTTACCGGAACCCAACCCTATATATATATATATATATATATATATATATATATATATATATGGGTGAGTTCAATGGAGAACCTTATGCATCGAAGAACCTTGAAGAACCACAATGCATCGCTAGAAAAACTGAAATGCATCACATAGAAATTGATGCATCACGCGGGAATTTGATACATCACATGGAAATAATGTAGAAATCGATGCATAACACGGGAATTTGATGCATCACGTGGAAATAATGATGCATTACGGGGGAATTGTGATGCATTTGTGGTGGTGAATGAAGGTTCTTCAAGGTTCTTCGATGCATTGAGGTTCTCCATTGAACCCACCTATATATATATATATGTAGATATATATATATATGTATGTATATATATATATCTATGTATATATATATATATGTATATATATATATATGTATATATATATATATCTGTATATATATATATCTGTATATATATATATCTGTATATATATATATCTGTATATATATATATATGTATATATATATATATATATATATATATATATAGGGGTTCGATTGAAAACTTTTGTGCATCGAGTCACCATTAAGAACTTTTGTGCATCGGATTTTCTACCAAGGGTGCATTAAGGTTTTTGTGGAATAAATTTATAAGAAAATTAATTAATTATAGAAAATTAGGTTTAATTAGATTAGGAAACAAATCAATACATTAAACAACTTACCAAAAATTTTTCGTTCTTTCTCTCCTCACCTCTCTCTCTCACTCACCATGATCAACCTCTCTCCTTCTCCTTCCCCATGTGATCGCCCCACCCCCTCTCATTCTCAAAATCCGGCCACCGTCTTGCTCTCTCGGTCGCTGCACCACCACCGTCTTGCTCTCTCGCCCGCTGCACCACCATCGCACCACCGTTCTCCCGGCCGCTGCAACACCATCGCAACACCGCTGCACCGATCATCTCTCTCTCCTTCTCTCTCTACGGCCAATAATCACCTCATTTTTTGAATGCATGATAAATTTTTTAATGATGAACACCTTCAATGAAAAACACGATAAAAGGATGCATTTTTGAATGATGAACACCTTCAAAGATAAAAGGATGTATTTTGATGATTTTGAAAGAGATGAATGATATGCATGTATTTGATTTTGAAAGAGATGAATGACATGAATGAAAAGATGAACGATATGCATGTATTTTGATTATGAACGATGAACGATATGCATGAAGAGATGAACGATTCATGTTTGTATTTTGATGTATTTTGATTTTGGAATAGATGAACGATATGCATGATTTATTTTTGGAAGAGAAGAACGATATGCATGTCATTTGATATATTTTGAATGTGTATTATTTTTGTTAATTTCGGAAGTGTAATAATTAAATAAGGATTGGATATTCCTGTTTTACCCCTCCGCGGATTTCATTATATGCACTTGATGCATAAAACTTTCTATTTAATTACCCTTTTGCCATTTGATCTAATTCACACATTCTTTTCATCCAAGGGACAGTGGAGGTTCTTTTGTGCCTCGATGCACAAAAATTCTCAATGGAACCTCCCTCTATATATATATATATATATATATATATATATATATATATATATATATATATATATATATATATATATATATATATATATATATATATACACGGTTCGAGAGAATACCACCTATTATACAGTGCACCAGAAGGTACCACATTTAAGATAACTTTTTTTTAGAAGTTTTTTTCCATAAACATGTTTTAATTAACGTTATGAACATCATATGTAAATTTCACATACATTCATATCTCCTAGCTCCTAAAAGATGATGTGAACACACACTTATATATTTTTGAATGTATGTGAACGTGCATTTATGTTATGTGTGTTTTCATGCACTTAGAGTGTTTCGATTTGCTTGAAATTTACATATGATGTGTGTAATGTTAAATTAAAACATGTTCATGAAATTTTTTTTCAAAAAAATGACTTTTAAGGGTGGTACCTTCTTGTGCGCTGCATAATGGGTGGTACTCACTTGAACATATATATATATATATATATATATATGCATCGGAAAACCTACATGCACCACCACAAATGCATCACAATTACCGCGTGATGCATCGACTTCTGCGTGACACATCACCTGATCCAATGGCTATAAAGTGGTTCCCAGGTTTTCCGATTCATATAGTTTTTCCATTGAACTCACCTATATATATAGAGAGAGAGAGATGTGTGTGCATTTTCAATAAATTTGTCATGTTATTTAGTAGAATTACTATAATATCAAATCTAATCTAATCAAATCCAATTCAATCCAATCTATTAAAATCTAATTAACTAGTTAACTAACTAAACTTCATTAAACTAAAATTTAAGATTATTTTAATACATTTGAAAATATTTATTTTTTTAATTTTTTTTGTAAACCAACCCATGTAATATATGAGTATTAATCTAGTATATTAATAAAGCAAAATACTTACATGCCATATGTCACTCTATCCTTTCATCAATTTTTTGTTTTCTCGCTCTTTTTCCAAATTTAACATTTTAATGTAAATAATTTAAATGGTTGCCAATTAAATAATTAAAATTTTGATTTATGTCTTAATATATTGATTTACATTAGTCAACTAAATTTAGTACATTTGAAATAAAAATTTTGAATTTATAAATTTCTTAACGATTATTTTATTAGTAAATTAAATATCATAAAATTAAATTATCATTAAATACCGTAAAACGAATAATCCTAACAAATAATATAATTTTTAAATTTTAATTTAGGCTTTTACATTTTATTAAATCATATTTGTTAATACATTATAAAATTTTATATGATTATAATTCTTTTTCTCAAGGCATATGTCATTAGGCATATGTCATTAGTGCTTTTTTAAAATAAATTATTTTATTATTAGGTAAAAATTAATCACTTTATGGAAGTAACAACATAAATTATCATTTATAAAAACTAGAGTAAATTACAGAAATGGTCCCTGTGGTTTTCATAAAACTTTAGATACGGTCCCTGTAGTTTCAACTTTGCATAAACGGTCCTTATCTTTACTGTTTACTTACAAAATTGGTCTCTCTTTGTTAACTTTAACCATAAAATCGTTAAATCTTTTATAATGACCATTTTACCTTTTTCTTTAATAACATTTTGGTCCTTCAAGTTTGTTGTTCATTTTAGTTTTGGTCCCTCACTCTATTTTACTTATTATCATTATTATTATTATAACTAATATTATTATTTATTATTACTAATTTAACTTTTTACATATTAATTTATTTGTTTATTAAATTTTTTTATTTTAATATATTTTTTAATTTAACTTACAAACTTATTTATTTATTTTTTTTATAAACAATTGTATCAAAGTAGAATCCATTTTCTTTATTAGTTTTTCCAAATGAAAAAAATACAAACATTTTATATTGTAATTTTCCAAACCAAAAAATTTTGAACCTTAAACTTTTATTAGTTTTTCCAAACGAAAAAAAAAGTTGCAAACCATTCTTTTTTTAAGTTTTTTCATTTTCTAACGTAAAAAATATGAAAACCAATCCGTTTTTACTTTTTTTGCACAAAAAAATTCAATCATTTCGGATTTTTTGTTTTGGGAAACGAAAAAAATACAAACCATTCTGTTATTAGTTTTTGCAAACGAAAAATCTACGAATAATTCTGATTTTCAATTTTTCCAAACAAAAAAATCATTTTATTTTTTAGTTTTTCGAACGAAACAATATCCTTTTATTTTTTCTCCGAACGAAAAAACTACGAACTATTACGATTTAAAAGTTTTTCCTAAATATGAAATAATGTGTAGTCTTTTTGTTCGAAAAAAGTAAAAAATGGAATGACTTGTATTTTTTACGATGGTAAAAATTTAAAAACGTAGTAGCTAGAATAATCTAAAAATAAAAAAATACAAATCATTTTATTATTTAGTTTTTTTTTAATGAAAAACATCAAACCCTTTTATTATTTAGTTTTTCCGAACAAAAAACTTCGAACCATTAATTTTTATTAATATTTAGTTTTAATTTTTTCATATCGTAAAAAATACAAACCATTCCGTTTTTTTAGTTTTTCCGAACAAAAAGACTACACGCTATTTCGTATTTAGGAAAAACTTTAAAAACATAATAGTTCGTAGTTTTTTCGTTTGGAGAAAAAAATAAAAGGGAATAGTTTCATTCGAAAAACTAGAAAAATAGAATGATTTTTTTGTTTGGAAAAACTAAAAACTAGAATTATTCGTAGTTTTTTTCGTTTGCAAAAAGTAATAACAAAATGGTTTGTATTTCTTTTTGTTTCTTAAAACAAAAAAGTAGAATGGGTTTTGGTGCAAAAAAAAAAACGGATTGGTTTTCATATTTTTTACGTTTAGAAAATGAAAGAACTTAAAACAAGAATGATTTGTAACATTTTTTTGTTTGAAAAAACTAATAAAAGTTTCAGGTTCAAAATTTTTTGGTTTGGAAAACTACAATATAAAATGTTTGTGTTTTTTTCATTTGAAAAAAATAAAAAATAAAATGGATTCTATTTTGATATAATTGTTTATAATTAAAGAAATAAATAATTTGTAATTTAAATTAAAAAATGAATTAAAATAAAAAAAGTTAAAAAAGTTGAATTAATAATAACAATAACAACGTTATAATAATAAGAAGTAGTAAAATAGAGTTAAATAAAAAAATTACTTGAGGGACCAAAACTAAAATGAACAACAAACTTGAAGGATTAAAATGTTATTGAAGAAAAGGGTAAAATAGTCATCATAAAAGATTTAACCATTTCATGGTTAAAGTTAACGGCAGAGGGACCAATTTTGCAAGTAAACAGTGAAGATAAGGACCGTTTATGCAAAATTGAAACTACAGGGACCGTATCCAAAGTTTTATGTAAACCACAGGGACCATTTCTGTAATTTACTCTAAAAACTAATTTCATAGTGGGTTGATAATAACACAACCATAAACAAAACATAGAGTTAATAATAACTTAATCTCATTGTGCTCCATACCAAGAATAGATTTGGTAACGTAAAGGTAATGTATCTTACGTTACTTTTTACCCTTTATAACATAATGCATTAAAACTTATTAAAAAAATACATGTCACGTAAATAGTGGCCGTGATGTAAATGTGGTAACATGTATTGTGGGTATTTTTGTTAGGGTGAGTCTTTTGTGTATAATTTTAAGAATTAAGTTTATATTTTAGTTATTTTTGTAGTTAACCTTTATTATATTAGTGGAAATACAAATTATTGACATGTTTTTTGTATTTTCTTTGTCCTGGTAACATGCATGAATCTCAATTTTTGAACTTAGTCCATCAAAACATTTGTGAGTTTTATATTGGGTGTTCAATTACTAAAAATGATAATAATTTTTTGATATTTTATTATTTATATCAACAATATATTTTTTTTTTATCACTAATAGCATCAACTTTTTTATTTTCCATATTAAAGACAACAACTTTGTATTTTGTATTCGGGCTAATTACCAAAAATAGCAACGATTTTATAATTTTTTTTATCAATAATAGTAACATGTTTTAAAAGTTATCAATAATAGCAACAACTTTTTTTTTTGTCAATAATAACAATTGTTGACCTGATTACCTGTTTGTTTACCAGGTCACCATTGCTATAATTGATAATAATCAAAGTTGTTTCTATTATTGATAACTTTTTAAAAAAATTTATTTTGATTTTTATTTGAATTATGTTTTGTTATTTTGTTTGGTGAACAACCCACACATTATTCATTTATATAAAGATTGATTTATATAAGTTTTAGTTGTATTGCGTTGAAGTTTTTCGAGACTTTTTGGACGATTATTTGATCTACTAACTTCGTAATCAACATATCCGAGATCATTTATTCTCGTAGTTGAATAAACTCAAATGTTTTATCCGCAACCTGTCGTTTCTATTTCATCTTACCACTTTTAACAGCAAAAATTTAAGTAATTAACACAAATCATACATTTATGACGATTACAAAGTTGATTACGATAATGACGTTATATATTGTAACATAAAAAAATCATTTTAATAATTTTAATAAGTAAATAAATAATTGATGAAATAAATTTATAGATTTGGCGAAATTTAAAAAGACGATCAAAGATATTTAGGATGTTTAAAACTCATCTAAAATCATTGAGTAATAATAAAACTAAAAAACGTTAATATTCTTAACAACTTTGGTATTTATGTATGCTTGTAATTATAAATAACTTACAAAAGAATTAGCCGCCAACAACGTAATGAATCAAATAATAACAACAAGATTATTTTTTTTTATCAAATGATAGCAAATGAAAATGTGTAAGGAAATGATGTCATTTATTCCGACTATTCAAGGCACAGAACACGTCTTCCCTCTCACAATTAATTATTCCATTTAATCATATATATCCTTTAGATTAATTAACATTTGATTGAACGACCGAGCCACATTTATTTATTTTGTTGTACATTCATCTTATAAGTTATGTGTGTATGTGTGCGCGCGCGCGTGTGTATATATATATATATATATATATATATATATATATATATATATATATATATATATATATATATATATATATATATATATATATAAGGAAGGGTTCTATTGAGAATTATAGATATTATGAGAACTTAAGAACCTTTTATGTTAGTAGATTCAATAGCTAATATATTGGATGACATTTTTATAATTTTTAAGACATTGATAGTGGATAATCTTGAAAATGTGTGAAAATGATATTTTTGGAAGTAAAAAAAATCCGCTTTTTCACTTTCTCTCTTATTATTTTTTTTCATTTTTATTTTCTCTTTCTTTCATTAGAATTGATTTTTATAGTAAAAAAAACGCTTTTTCTAAAAAAAATTTCTATGTAGAAAATTATTTAATTGCTAAAAAATTAACGTATTCTATATAGAAATATTATGTGTCTATAAAGAATGTTATATAATTCTATATCTTTTTATGTAGATTAACATTAGTATTATATGTAACCTACGTAGATTATCATGTAATCTACGTAGAATGTCGTGTCGAATGTCAAGTATCATATATTCTACGTAGATTACATGATAATCTACTGTGTTCTTACATATCATTCTATGTAACATTCTACATAGATTATGAATAGTAATGTTAATCTACGTAGATTATCATGTAATCTACATAGATTATCATATAATCTACGTAAAATGTAGTGTAGAATGTCAAGTATCATATATTCTACGTAGGTTGCATGATAATCTACATAGATTATATGATAATCTACATAGAGTGTCGTAGACGAACTGAAACAAAAAAGGAAGATTTTATTTAGACATTTTTATTTAACACTTGGTATGCAACTGATATAAAATATACCAAAAACACATTTTTAAACAAAAAAAAACCATTAATCTTGTGAATCGTAAACAAAAACTTTTTTAACAAAAAACATCTAATAACTATTACATTCGTTATAAATCTAATATCTTATAAATAATATTTATTATAAAACATGAAAAATGAATATGTCATATTCTATGTAGAGTATCGACGAACATATTATACGTAGATTATCATGTAATATACGTAGAATGTCGTGTAGAATGTCAAATATCATATATTCTATGTAGGTTACATGATAATCTACTGTGAAACACCCTTCCAACTAATATAGATGTTTCACGAATAATTTACAATAATTAAAGATAAATACTTGCGGAATTATGGTCAAATTTAAATTTTCAATTTACACAAGCCATCGACATGATTCTCCTCACTTTGCTACCTATCAATATGCAAATTGATGGTGAATCATGGATCAAATATCAAGGGTTACAATGTCTAAACATTCAAATTTATGATCATGGATAGAATCTATACCCATTCCCATGTGTGAGTCATAACGGAAGTCCACTAAGTCCCAATCCCAAGCATATCAAACCATATCCCAAA
Organism: Centrapalus pauciflorus; assembly: GCA_020465985.1. Classification (NCBI taxonomy): domain Eukaryota; kingdom Viridiplantae; phylum Streptophyta; class Magnoliopsida; order Asterales; family Asteraceae; genus Centrapalus; species Centrapalus pauciflorus. Next base: position 8,680 of record JAANYP010003392.1, on the reverse strand, counting down.
ACAATGGAGCCGCTATTCAAAGTCCAATCCACTATCAAGATGGTCAGGTGCGATGCATTCTTTCACCTGAAAGGGGTTAACAACTAAAGGGGGTCAACAAAGTTGAGTGAGTTGCTAGATTAGAAGGATACATAATATACATGCATGCAATGATAAACAACGAGTATGTTTAATAACCAATATGATCCAGTGCTCAATTTAGGCTTAGGGCTAGCCCAACGTATTGCTAAATTTAGGCTAAGAGCTAGCCCAACATATTGCTCAATTGAGGCTTAGAGCTAGCCCAACATAATGCTCAATTGAGGCTTAGAGCTAGCCCAACATATTGCTCAATTTAGACTTAGAGCTAGTCCAACATATTGCTCAATTTAGACTTAGAGCTAGTCCAATATATTGCTCAATTGAGACTTAGAGCTAGTCCAACATATTGCTCTATTTAAGACTTAGAGCTAGTCCAACATATTGCTCAATTGAGACTTAGAGCTAGTCCAACATATTCCATGGAGATCCAGGTGAGGTCAGTTGAAAGCATACCAAGTATGGTGAGGTCCAACGTGCCTCACATAAGCCCAAATAAATCATTCATAGAAGAAATGAAAGTAAATATGCAAAAACTATCCATATGTCAACAAATAGCTCCCCAAAGTATTCAACGAGGTATAGCTCCACAGAGTATATCAAGTATGGTGAGGTCCAACGTGCCTCACATAAGCCTAAAGAATCATACATGTAAGAATTGATGGTACATATGCATCTACTATCAAAATATCAACAATTAGCTCAACTCCAAGTGAGGTCAAATGAAGGCATATCAAGTATGGTGAGGTCCAAGGTGCCTCACATATGCCCAAATAAAGCATTCATAGAAGAAATGAAAGAAAATAAGCAACAACTATCAATATGTCAACAAATAGCTCCGCAAAGTATTCAAGTAAAACAATGAAATACATGCACATTATGTAACACCAATGCTAGAACTCACATTGATCGGTGTATAAGATTCCAAAGCCTTCCAACGAAGTCACATTAGCCCCGAAAATGGCTAAAGCTTGCAATCAAGCTCCTTTCGACTCGATTCACCTAAAAGCATTCATAACGCGTACCCGTAAGCCCTCAAACACAATACAAGCTTCTAAGAGTGGGCTAAGAGTATAGGGATATCAAAATGAAAGTACTAAGTCCAAATGAGGCCCTACGAGTTCCGGAATGGATTAAAGGTCCTCAAACCCTTTAAACGCTAAATTTAGAGGTATATTGCAAGTATAAGACCTAAGCACCGACCCCTAACCAAGCAAAATGACTTTTCGGGACAGCATGATGGTCATGGCACGACCAAGAGGGGGTAGCGCTGCTACCACCCTTCTGTCCACCCTCTGACTGCACATTCAATAGCCATAATTGCACCCAACTCCTCAGAACTCTCATTAATGCTTCTAACACTCGCAAGGGACTTTACCAACAATATATTTAGCATATTAAGGTCACTTAAACCCCTCTAAACATATTAAAATCATTTCATTACATTCCATGATTCCATGGAACTCATACGGACTCCAATCGAGTCCTAAAATGACCGAATACTCCAACCGACAACACCAAGCTCCAATTGAGCTTGTATTCAATTCTAACCAATTCCATAGCAATATTAAACACATTTAGGCTATGTTTAGGCATTCAATTTATATTTAAACATTAAAACCCAATCCCAAAATGCTTAGGTACTCATTGTGGCATTTCACCGAACACGTGGTGTGCGGTTTGGACCTAAAACACCAAATTGAGTCCTTGCACGAGTTTTGTGTTATCCGACACATGAAAACACTTTAATAACATAAATGAATACTTTCTAAACACATTATAACCATAACATAGCATTTCATTACTCCATGGAATTCATATGAACTCCAATTGAGCTCCTAAATGACCAAAACTCAAGCTAAGCCTTCAAAACTCCAAATGAGTTCCTACTAGCTTCCATTCAATTCCATTGTTATAAATAATATATTTGGTTCATAAATCATCATATAAAACATGCATTTTAATGCAATCCAACTTCCATACTCCATTGAAGCTCAAATGGAGCTCCAACTTGGGTTTTCACTCAAATCAACAATCCAACCCAATCAATCACATTTATATGACCCAAATACGTTTATAAACCATAAACATTAACCTATGCTTGATATTAGAGTCATTTACTAACTCAATCCATTCTCCAAAAATGGAGAAATGAAGAGAAATGAAGAAGAAGAGTGTAGGAGATGTTTATACCTTCAATGATGCTTCAAATATTAAAGATAAATCTTCAATCCTTCAATCTTTTGATCATTAATCTTGCAAAACCCTAGCTCTCTTCTTTTTCTCTATTCTATTCTTGCTAACAAAATGAAATGTGAATGTGTGTGTGTTTGTGTTTGTGGTGGAGGACGATCAAAGGGAGAAAAGGGGAGGGGGTTTGGCCTTTGGCCACCCCCAACCCTCCAACTTTCATCTCTTGACAACATAAGTCCCTCCACTAACCATCTTTTATTTGCAAATACAAACCACAATGCTACAACTTGCATTTATTTAATAATTCAATATCCAAAAGAGTAGTTTTGACATATTTACACTAAATGGATTCAAACACCACATTAATCACCTTTTTATGTCATACTAATCATTATTTAGTTGTCAAAGTACATTACCTATTTTTGTCATTTCAGTAATACCCAACATTTTAATTTTCTTTAATCATTCAAGTCCCAATAATAGCAATCATCACTAATATTTGGTAATTAACTCATAATATTGCACTTAAGTTCACAATTATAATTGTTTCACAAAGTTAATTACTTTTTAATTATTGGGGTGTTACAGTTATTACATATCATCTATAATATATATATATATATATATATATATATATATATATATATATATATATATATATATATATATATATATAGGGAGAGATTCTTTTAAGAACCTTAAAGATTGTGAGAACCTAGGAACCTTTTAGAGCACTTGGATCAAAATGGTATTTTTGGAATAAAAAATATTATCTTTCTCTTTCCACTTTTTTTATTATATGCATCTCTTTTTCACTTTCTCTCTCTTACTTTTTTTTTATTTTCATTTTCTCTTTCTTTCATTAGAATTGATTTTAATATTAAAAAAATATTTTTTATAAAAAAATAAATTTTTTTCTATATAAAAAATTATTTAATTGCTAAAAAATTAATGTATTCTATATAGAAATATTATATGTCTATATAGAATGTTTTATAATGTGAGACCCTCGGATTTCTCAAAATTCTCAAGTCTAGGTCCCATTAGCAATGCAATATCAATCATGAAACTAAGATAAAATTAACAGCGCGGAATTAAAGTTAAATTATAAACAGAGACAAATTTAAGTAGCAAGGTACAAACATCTAGACTATTACATCAAATCACATATTATAAACTAAACCCGAACCCCAAAGCTCTATTATCATCCAAATACCAAGATGTCGAAACAGGTTCTAATGCACTTCAAGCTCTTTCAGATTCCTGACCTATGTACTAGGTCCAGCCAATCCTTTGCCTTTACCTGAAAAATAATGCAACAACGGAGTAAGCTTAATTGCTTAGTGAGAATGTAGAATTTCACATTTAACATGCAATTATGAACGCGGAAGCACATGCACTGCACTCGGCTCATGCACGGCTCAGCTCTATATGCACTGCACTAGGCTCATGCACAGCTCAATCTCGAAGGGTCATTGGCCAATTAATGCTCTTTTGATGCGCGACTTTTGCTCAGCTCCCAGTTATAAAACTGTTGTTGCTCTTGAGACTTTTAGACAAATTCATAAGGAAGGCTCGGATGATGATAAATCCATACACACGCATCATTAGTGGGGATCAGCCACGTACTGGGCTAGCTACCAGTAAAAGCTCTATATGGATATCATCGGAATGCTCAGCTCTAGCTACCCTCTGTGCTTTCATCACGTAAATCAGCACATCATAAGCCTAACATTAACCCAACACTGAGCAATAGTGATGGTGTTAAGCTTAACAATCAAGTGACTCGTCAAAGAATCGAATCTAGAAGAAGAAATACTCAGCTCAACAAATCATAGTAAATATACTATGACAATATTTCAATAAGCTCAAGATCAGATTATCAATAAATCAGAATCATGCAACAAAAGTCTCAATTCACATAATATGCAGTTAAAATGAAATCTACAACTCACTGTTACTGGTTATCTGCACTTTCTGGCTCTGGCTCAGTTGCTCACAATCTGTAGTGGATAGAACCACTATCTGATTTATATCAGACTTTCAGATGCTCGCCATTTTGCTCGTTGCTCAATCTGTTATTAATATCATTTCTGATATTTATTAGCCTCAGAATCATTTGAATAATAAATTCAATATTCATTCGTTGGTCTTTAATCTCAAAGTCTCACAAGATTGCATTTTCGGAAATCTGATCATATGTGATCGTGCATATATATATTCATATGATTTCTATTTGATGGTATTTCTTAATTTTATAGATCTTGATTTCAATATTTGATCATTCATATTTATATAAGGAATCTGTTGTATATATATATTTTGAATTATAAATACTGCATTCAGATTAGGACCATCCGAATTCGGATTATCCAGATTCGGTTCTAAATCATCCGAAATGACACATCCGAAGTTGGTCCGAATTGAGTCATCCGAAATATGAACCGAGATGGGGCACCATCCGAAATTTTGACACTTCATTCGAATTGTACAAGAAGCGCAGAGAACTCGCCGAGTTGGCTTGGTGAACTCGCCGAGTTCACGTCCGAAGTACGGACCCACAACCAGATTCCGGACACATCCGAGTTCGGTTCTATTTCAGGTCCAAAACTTATTTCGGTTCTCATCCGAATTCGGGTCCCAACCGAATTCGGATCCAATACTTATGAATTTTTGAAGAAATATTCAAGTGTTCTTGGGAACTCGCCGAGTTCCCCTATGAACTCGCCGAGTTCACATGCAGATATGCAGGTCGCAACTTACGGATTTTTATTAAAATTGCCCAAAAACACTTTTTAGTAACATGCCATGAAATATAAAGTGGTGTTATCATTAATTAAGTGTTTTTATACAATTTTCCTTATCCATAACATCATAATTCATTCAAGATCATTCAAAATAGATTATTTTTTTTGTCAAAACACATTTTTACTTAAAATTTCAGATTTTGAACTTATTTGAATGAATTAATCCGTAGATTTTGTTTCTGATACTTCTGTTAACTTAAATTTACCATAATCTTCAGAAATTTTAAACATGCAACCTAAATTTCTTACTATTTAATCCTAGGTTTCGGTATCTAATATTGAAATTAGGGAGTTTAGTCAATAATTACCTCAAATTCGTGTGTAATCCTACATGCAACCGTATATTCTTGTAGTATTCTTCGAGATCTTCCCGATGACGTATAAATCTTGATGATCCGACGGTCGGTTTAGAAGAAATCTTAGAGAGATGTAGAGAGAGAGTAGAGAGAGAAAATCTTAGAGAGAGAGTCTAGAGAGAGAGAGAAATCTGATTTTCTAAACTTAAATTCCGTTTATATACTCTAACTAGTTATGTTTGCTACTTATCCCACTATTACTTTCGTATCTTATATATCTTTTATTTAATTATCTTAATAATTTATTAAATCATAAATCATAATTTAAATATTTATATAATTTAATTAAAATATTTCAAAGACTTAATTAAATTATAATTCAAAGTAATGTAATAAAATTACATTTTTGGTTCGATAATCAGATATTTATTTGGGCTAAAAGTTGGGTTGTTACATGTGTAATTGTGAAGACCTCCCCTTCCGGGTCAGTCCTCACCAGTCTAGGTCCCACATCATGCAATACGATATCAACCATACTAAGATAGGGTAATTAGTTGCGGAAAATTAAATTACAAGTACAAACAACTTAGGATTTAAATTCATTACAAATTACAGATTTTCAAATTAAAGTTATAAAAAGGGTAAAATCTAATCTAATCATCACATCAAACATTACATCAAGTCTACCCAGAACCACCACATTTGATGTCTTCCAATCAGTACCAGAAAATTTGTTGAGAAGTGGTCTAGGAAAGCTTCAAAACTTGGATTTCTTGATGACCTAAGCACTAGGTCCTGCAGGTGATTTTCCTTTGGCTTTTCCTGTAAAATTTTAAAGCAACATCTGTAAGCAAAGCTTAGTGAGTTTATAGATTTTCAATATTAACATGCGTGTCAAGCGGAGTCATGAATCTAAGCGTGATATGTCTTGGCTGCCGCTACAGCCCTCATCATGATTGAGATATAGTATCTTAAGATCGGATGATGTTCAAACCACACTCACGCTTATATCGTGGGGATCAGCCACATACTGGGCTAGCTACCAGTAGGTCAACATGGCCGAACATCGGAGGTCATTACCAAGTTCGTGAGAACTGGTGGAATAGCCGGGTCTAGAACAATAGACCATAAGAGCTAGTCAAGCTGAATAAATCTTATCAAGTCTGATCAATGAAGTAAGCATAAGTCTTAGGAGTCATGATAGCAACGAATCATAAAGCAAAGTCTGAAGTGCTAGTAAATGCAATATGAAATGATAAGCAAATAGCTATCATGATTCACTGGGCAACACCCATCCATGGTGTGCACAGGTCTCAATCCAGCTGATAAATGAATGTCAAATAATATAACAGCATCAATATATCTCAAACGGATCTTTGCATGTTCAATTTGAATATCTATAACTCACAGATCTGGGTCTTGGTCAAACAGATATAAGAATCTGCCACCTGAGTTATCTCAGGATTTTGTCAATCTGTAATCTGTCAGTTCAAGTCTCTGACCCGCTTTTAAGTCTTTAAATCTGTAAATCTTTGTTCAGAATATACTGAACCTGTTCAAAATCATTCATGATAATATCATGTCATTTTCATCATCTTTATCATCATCAATTTAGTCTTCAAATTCTTGTATTTTATCTGAGTCTGATATCTGATAACTTATCTTATCAATGTCATCATCTTTTGGTCATAAATTCTTTAATTCTATCTGATTCTGATAACTTTATAGCTCATCAATCTTTTGTTTGCTCATATTCTTTATTCTTTTAAATTCTCCAAAAGTTATTTATTTAAATAGCAATATATATATATATATATATATATATATAATAATTTATTTAGCTAAAATATCAAAATATAATAATTGGATCCGGATCAATCCGGATTCGGATCCATCCGGACTGGGGACCCGGATTCGGATCTATCCGGATTGGGCACCATCCGAAATAGCATAACCTGAATTCGGATCATGACCCAACCGAATTTAAAAGGTATCCGAAATAGTATATCATCCGAAATTAGTACATAGGAACCGAATTAAGATCATCCGAAATTATGGGATCCGAAAAATAAGGCACCATCCGAATTCGGTCCTACCCGAATTCGGATCTCACATCTTCATATTTTTCCCAGATGTTGTGCTTGGTGTTCTTGGTCACATTCATACGGATTTTTATCAAAATTCTCAAAAACCCGATTTATTTAACATGCAATGTAATACTTTGTTATATTATCATATTTAGATTGTTTTTATACTAATTTCCCTATCAATAACATCATATACTAATCAAAATCATCCAAAATCAATGTTTTTGGTCAAGAACATATTTTTGTTCGAAAATTCCGATTTCTAAATAATTTGAATGATCTAACCCAAAATCTTTGTTTCTTTCACATTTAATTACTTCATTACATGATTATCTAACAAATTTGTACACATGCAACACAAAATTCATGATTTTAATTACTTGTTTTCGGTTTTACACAAAACCGTACCATTCATACATATATTTTGAAATTAAAGGGATTATTACCTTGAAATTTCTGTAGATTCTTGTTGATTGTTGTTGATTGTAACTTCCTTGGCTTTAATCTTCAATTTAATGCAAGTTTTTGATGAATTCTTGAAGAATCCGGTTGGTGTAGAGAGAGAGTAGAGAGAGAGAGTGAAATTCTTAAATGATTTGTTAAATGACCATTAATTTGGTTAATATATGTGACTAAACTATATTTGTAGTTTAACCCGCTAAACTTTTGTATTTTACATCTCTTTATTTTAATCATCCTAATTATATTATAAATATAATTAAAATTATATTTACTCAATAAAATTTTCATTTCTTAATTACTTTTTGCAATATAAATAATATAACAAAATTATATTATTATTTCAAAATCACATATTACACGATCGATAAAAATTAGGTTGTTACAGAATGGGCTCCACCACGCACAAACTTCGTCCCCGAAGTTAGCTAGATTCGAACAGACTGGGATAAGTAGCTTTCATGACATCTCTGGATTCCCAAGACTGATGCGAACCTTTGTGGTGTTTCCACTGGACGAGCACCATCTGTATCTCTTTATTTCTAAGTTTCTTAGTCTTCGAGTCCAAAATACGTTCTGGCTCTTCAACCACGCGAAGCTTCTCATCTATCTGTAGGTTAACGTGTGGTAACTGTACTTCTCTTTCGTCAGCTAAGCTTTTTCTCAAATGACTAACATGGAATACAGGGTGTATTCCAGCTAAGTCCGCTGGTAGATCAAGACGATAAGACTGATTTCCAATCTTTTCAATGATCTTGAA
>JAANYP010003391.1:0-16216 GCA_020465985.1 Centrapalus pauciflorus | reverse complement strand
TTAACAAATAAATACAACATACTTTTTTTAATGTAACATACTTTATTTTTTTTTCTTTTAAGTTTATGTAATGGTTACATTAAATGTTAAGTATGTTAATTGATATCATAAAATATGGATGCCATAAAATAATGAGCAAGTGAAATACATTAATGATAAGAAAAAATTAGAAAGGATATTATAATGGAATGACGTAAAATACGTTACATTAAATAGTAACACATTATAAGTATCAAAACAATACACACACATATAAAATTGCATCACGTTAAATTAAGGTTTTTGGATGAACACGTTGATGCATCACGTTAAATTAAGGTTTTGGATGAACGATAAATCACGTTAAATTCGAAGATGAAGAACACGAAGATAATGGATGAATATGATGAACACAAAAATTGAACAACAACGATGCATCAGAATCTTTATCATTTTTATCTGAATTTGTATTATTTTTATTAATTTTGGAAGTGTAATAATTAAATAAGGATTGCATAATTCTTATATATATATATATAAGAATTATATATATATAATTCTCTCGAACCATATATATATGTGTGTGTGTGTGTGTGTGTGTGTGTGTGTGTGTGTGTGTGTGTGTGTGTGTGTGTGTGTGTGTGTGTGAGTGGATTCAATGGAGAACCTCTATGCATCGAAGAATCTAGAAGAACCACAATGCATCGCTAGAAAATCGTAATACATCACTTGAAAGTCGATGCATCACGCGGGAATCGTGATGCATCACGTGGAAGTAATGATGCATCACGTGGGAATTGTGATGCATTTGTGGTTGTGCATTGTGGTTCTTCAAGGTTCTTTGATGCATGGAGGTTCTCCATTAAACCCCACTATATATATATATATATATATATATATATATATATATATATATATATATATATATATATATATATATATATATATATAGTTGGGATCATTGCAGAACCTTAATTTAGTGCAGAACCATAGAACCAATCTAAACCATTAGATTATAATATAACACTAGGGATAAGATGGTAATTATACAATTAACATTGAATTAATAGCAGCCTACCAAGTTTGACTGTCCACTTTGACTTTTTTTTTACTCTTTTAATATATAATGGACATGCAGTGTTGCATCGACGTTAAATATACGATATCAAAGTGTTCATTCGACATCGAATGGTGGTATGGGTAAAAAAAATTTACAAAAAATAAACACGTAAATTTTTTTTCAAAAAAATATATTCATGACCGTTTTCGTTAAATCCACCAACTTTGACTACTAATTTTGACTATTATTTATCTCTGTTAATAATGAACGTATATGTAGTGTTGCATCGACGTTAAATATACGGTATCAAAGTGTTCATTAGATATCGAATGATCTCATGATCTCACCATGATATATTGCATCGTGGTCTGGGTAAAATTTTTTTTTATGAAAAATAAAAAAATATATATCGTAACCGTTCTCGTTAAATCCACCAACTTTGACTACTAATTGTGACTATTATTTTGGCTCTGTTAGTAATGAACGTATATGTAATGTTGCATTGACGTTAAATATACGATATCAAAGTGTTCATTCGATATCTCATGATCTCATGATCTCACCATGATATATTGCATCGTGGTTTGGGTAAAATTTTTTTTACGAAAAATAAAAAATATATATCATAACCGTTCTCGTTAAATCCACCAACTTTGATTACTAATTGTGACTATTATTTTAGCTCTGTTAATAATGAGCGTATATGCAGTGTTGCATTGACGTTAAATATACGATATCAAAGTGTTCATTCGATATCGAATGATCTCATTATCTCACCATGATATATTGCATCGTGGTCTGGGTAATTTTTTTTTTTACGAAAAATAAACACGTAAAATTTTTTCGGAAAAAATATATCATGACCGGTCTCGTTTTAAAGAGTATAAAATTCTCGTTTTTATGGTATAATTTTTTTGATTTAAAAATTAATAATATTAATGTTATTTTAATTTAAAGAAAAAGGATATTTATTTTGCTAATGTCAATCTTTTTGCTATTTCCAATCTTTTCCTTTTTTACCCCTCCAAAATTAAAATATCACTATTACCAATCTTTTTTTCACTAATTCCAAACTTAACTCTTTTAATCAAGACCATTAGATTATTCTACTCTATGGACGATATTGGTTCTACAGTTCTACACTAAATTTAGGTTCTGCAATAATCACATCTATATATATATATATATATATATATATATATATATATATATATATATATATATATATATATATATATAAAGTTATATAATTATTTATTATGTTCTTTTTCTAGTCAAAGAGCTAACGCAAAAAAAGTTGTTTTAGCTAACGCTTTTCTTGATAGCTGATAGTTGCCAAGGGAGCTCTTCAGTGCGTCTTAAAAGTCGCGTTCTTGCACGCTGAGAAGCTCCTCGCTCGATAGCTCTCAGCGGGGCCTTTTTATACTGGCTGAGACAGGCCTAGCGTGCCTTATAACCCATATTTAACTACTTTTAGTGCATCTATACTATAAAAAACTAAAATGCGTTAAAAGCCCTATATATATATATATATAGGGGTGGGTTCAATGGAAAACCACTATGCACCTGAAAACTATGGAAACCTACGCACACCGTCCGATTTGGTGCATTTCATGAAAAATGCGGTGGCATAATCGTAAATAAGGTGATGCATCACGCGTGATTTTGATGCATTACGCGGGAAATTTGATGCATCACGCGGGATTTTGATGCATCACGCGGGGAATTTGATGCATTTGTGGTGGTGCAGTGCGGTTTTCACAAGTTTTCCGATGCATGGTGGTATTCCATTGAACCTCCCTATATATATATATATATATATATATATATATATATATATATATACTATTAAAAGAGTAACTATACTCATTTCTGGAGAAGCCACGTGTCGTCACCATGAATCGACACGTGGCAGTTATAGATTTTTAAAAAAAATAAAGAAATTTAAATCTAATCTATACAAATCTAATATAATCCACTTTTAAATTCAAATCAGATCAAAATCTATCAAAATCTAATATAATCCACTTTGAAATTTAAATCAAATCAAATCAAACAAAATCTAATAATCTACTAACTTATTAATTATAAGATAATATAATAAAAGTTTAAAAATATATAAGAAAGTAATTACTCTTCATATATATATTTAGAAATATACAAAATTAATAAGTCATACTAAATAATAATATCACCTTATATACTTTTGTTTAAGGAATAATATTTATATCTTTATCTTTTTATTTATTATATTTTATATATATTAAAAATATTCGCGTAATACGCAGGTAATAAACTAGTATATATATATATATATATATATATATATATATATATATATATATATATATATATATATATTATGTTTTCTGTAAGATAAATCTTATTTGCATTCCAATAAGAGGAAAAAAAAAAAGATGAAAACATAGGTTGAGAGAAAGAAAAGAATAAAGATGGAGAAAAGAGGTAATTGGCCTGTTTAACGTCCAAAGCTTATGAGATATTAAGCCGGACATGTTTAGTTGATTACAAATTTCACTTCGAGTTTTTAATAAAATTGAAAGCAATAAAGGTTTTCTTAAAAATACATTTTGTAAGCAAAACATGTTTAGAAAGGTTAATAGAGTTTTTTTTTTTTTCATCCAACTGTCACACGCATTCTCTCTACAAAACCCTCTAGCTCTTATTTGAAAACGAAAACGCAATTTGAAAACATAAAAATGAAGTTTTCAATAAATAGTTATAAATTAAAAACTAAAAACATCTGAACACGTATTCGGGAAACCTTTGCTTTTAACAAAACTTTTCGTCATAAATAGGTGTTTTTAAAAGTTTTAATTTTTTTATACCTATAAGTTGTGTTTGGATGAATTTTTTTTAGAAGCTTAATAAAAGCATAACCTATTTTAAATAGCTTTTAGAAGTAAGTTGAGTTTATAAAAAAATAAAATTATCATAATAATCTTAATTAATCAAGATTCTAATTAGAATAATTTAATTATATATGGATTTTTATGTCATATATATTTTTCAGCTCGTACTTCAACTCCAGCACCGGCTAATATACCAGACAAATCTATTAATAAAAACTTCAGTTACCATAAGTTTTTGAACATGTGCATTTTTTTTTGCATGAAATATAACATTTTATCATAATACACATGTAAATGATGTAAATTAGTCAACAATAATATACATATGAACATGTGTATATTGTAATTTTGTATGAAATATGTCCATTTAATATGGTACTACGGTACCCCATTGATCTTATATATATATATATATATATATATATATATATATATATATATATATATATATATATATATATATATATATATATATAGGTTCAATTGAGAACTTTTAAGCAACGACAACCTCGAGGAACTTTTGTGCATCGGATAATCTACCACGGGTGCACAAAAGACATTTAGGGAAAACTAAAGATATGGTAATTAAATTATTTCTAAATATCAATAAAAGATAATTAGGAGTTAAATTTAGAATTAAAATCTCATATTAACTACATTCTCATTTTCCTCTTCATCTCTCTCTCTCTCCCTCCCTTTCTCTCTCTCTTACTCTAATCATGTTCTTTATGATTTTCATAGTGATGATAATTTGAAGACAAAGATGAACGATCAATAACGATGATGATGAACATGAACAAGAGTTCCACCCAATGATGATCATGAAGAACACGATCAACAATGAATAATGATGATGTATAGATGGATGATGAACAATGATGATGCATAGATTGATAATGAACGATGAACAACGATAAACAATTATGATTCATAGATGGATGATGAACAATGACGATACATAGATGATGAACGATGAATGATGAACATGGATGATGAACGATGAACAATGATGATGCATAACAACACGTTAGTTTAAGTTTTTTGGATGTTGTTGCATCATGTTAGATTAAAGTTTTTGGATAAACATGTTGTTGCAACACGTTAGATTAAGGTTTTTAGATGAAGTTTTTGGATAAACATGATGATGCATAACAACACGTTAGTTTAAGTTTTTTGAATGTTGTTGCATCATGTTAGATTAAAGTTTTTGGATAAACATGTTGTTGCAACACGATGAACAACGATGATGATGAACATGAACAAGAGATGCAACAGATGATGATCATGAAGAACATGATGCATAGACGTATGATGAACGATGAATAATGATGATGCATAGATGGATGATGAACAATGATGATGCATAGATGGCATAGATGGATGATGAACAATGACGATGCATAGATGATGAACGATGAATGATGAACATGGATGATGAACGATGAACAATGATGATGCATAACAATACATTAGTTTAAGTTTTTTGGGTGTTGTTGCATCATGTTAGATTGAAGTTTTTGGATAAACATGTTGTTGCAACATGTTAGATTAAGTTTTTTGAATATGAAGTTGATGAACACGAAGATAATTAATGAAGATGATGAACACGAAGGATAAACGACAACGATGCATTTAAATCTTTGTTCATTTAATTTGAATGTGTATTATATTTCTTAATTTTGGAAGTGTAGTAATTAAATTTATTTAACATTTATTATTTAAATATTTGATGCAATATTCAATTAATATAAAATTAAAATTAATTAAACTAGATAATTTTTCCTAAACTACCCTTCATTAGATGCATATAATATGTTGCATCACGAGATCGACTTGATCCAACGGCTGTAAGATGATTCTTAGGTACCTAGATACATAAAAGTGTGTGTGTGTGTGTGTTGAGGATCATAGTAGAACTCAATACTTATATAGTCCCAAGAAATTAATATCAACTATTAGATTTAAAAAATGTAGGGTGAAAAATGTAATGGAAATCTTGTAATTTAAAAAAAATTGGACCAAAGTTTCAAATAAATTAAAAAAAGCAATGGAATATTTGGGTTTATTTTTCTTCTCTCTCCCTCTCTACAACTTCAAGACATACAAATTCTCTCTCTCTCTCTCTCTCTCTCTCATGTTCGTCTTTTTATTATTCTTTTTCCAGACTTGTTCGAGTATTTTTTTTCACATTTATTCAAAACTTTTAGATTTGTTTGAAGTTTATAATAACATCCAAATAGAAAAAATCGTTTGAAAAAGAAAAAAACAAGTTCAAGATTTGGTTTTTTGATCAAAATTTTCTAAAGATTATTATTCCGAAGATGAAGACGAAAACGAAATATTGATGTATGTTCGTTCAAAAAATGAATTTTTTTCAAGATGACGGTTCGTGTTATTTTCATGCATCAAGAAGGTCGATTCTAAGTTATTTGTAGGTTCTTTGATTATTTTTTTAATTTTTAAAACGTATTAATTGTTCATATTCCAAATATGGATTAACAAAAAAAAACATATTTACACTTTTATTATACAGTTTATTACATGTGTAGCAGTCATATATTACATGTGTAATAGTCATATATTATATAGTTATACATTATATGTAAAATAGTTTTATTACATGTGTAATAGTTTTATATTATATGTAAAGAAGTTGATGGGAAAATATTGTTTCCAAATTTGTATTTAGATTCAATATTTTGTGTGTTTGATTTTCTTAATAGAATTTGAATGTATTTTCATTTATCATGTTCGTAGAATTTAAACATGTATAATTTTAAAGGTTTTTAGATGATTTTTTTAATTTCGAGGCATTGATGAATGTTTGTTCCAAATCTGGGTTTTTAATTTCGAAGCATGTATAATAGTTCCTATTACGTGTGTAATATATATGTATGTATATATATATATGTATGTATATATATATATATATAATAGTTCATATTAAATGTGTAATAGTCCTATTACATGTATAATTATTTCTATTACATGTTTAATAGATCCAATTACATATGTACAATATACGATATTACACATAAAAATGCTCTATTACATGTATTATTACTGACACAAAAGAATGAAAGATAATGTATGACATTGGAACATAAATCTAGAAAAAAGAGAAGACATAATGAAAAAAAATACTCTTGAATTATCTTTTTAATTAGAAAAGTAGTTTCTTAATAACCATTGATATTTTTGAGCTAACGGCTAAGATTGGTTACTTGAGACTCCATAAAGATTGAGTTCTACAAAGATCTCATAGCACCATTCAAAATAAGGCTTTATACATACAATTTTTTATATATTCAAGCTTTGAATAAAAATATACTTTTAATGGTTCATTGCATTCATAGGCTTTAACATACACAAAATTCATTAGATTCATTACATTCATACTTTTATATATACAAGCTTCATTGCCTTCATAAGCTTTAATATACACAAGATTTATTAGATTGATCATGTTCAAACTATGTAAATAACTTATTCGTAAAATCAAAGGTATTATTTGATGCTAATTTGTTAAATTTTTATTGATGCTCACGATACTTTTTATTGAATGATGGTTAAATGATCCTCATTTTACACACACACACACACATATACATATATATATTCTCTCATTTTACTTTGTTATTTAAAAACCTAGCGTCCACCTTAGAATTTAAATCTTAGTTACCTTACATTCTTCAAAAAATGCAGATTATTTGACAAAATCCTCATAAGTGAAAATGTTGCATAACGAAAATCCTTTGAAAGAATACAAATTCCCAAGAAAAAAATCTGTTAACCAAACACACCTTTAGATCCATTCTATATAACCCTCGTACAATCTTTCATGCACAAAACCTAAAATTCTAATTCCAGTGACACATCTGATACAACGGAACCAAAAGAAGGGAATTGTCAAGCTTTTCAAACTTTTTTGACACACGATAATGATGCATAAAAAAATACACTGACATAGAATATGAAAAAAACAAGAATGAAACATTTCATGTTTTTGATCGTCTCCATTTGAACGAGGAATGCACAGATTTAAGAACAACACTACGAGATTAAAAACCTTGTATACTCAACCATCTCCCGGTTCTATTATACCAAATGTGCCCTTAAATCCTACAAACGGGGCATAATCAATTAATCATACGCATATTTCGTCTGGTAGCGTATAAAATAGAACACATATAATGTAATATAAGGGTAAATTGCCAAGAAACACAATATGAAATACAAAATTTGACAATAAAGACATCCTGAAATTTTGGCCAAGATAGGTAACATAGAATTTTAGTTTTTCCAAAAAAGGATATGAATTATTTTTAGGTTGAAGAAAGATGATGAAATACTTTTTTGTCAAAAAATAGAACATAAAATTAATTTTTTACCTTATTAATCGGTCATTGATATCCTTTATTGTCAAAACTGAGTTTTATGTTACTTTTCTTGACCTATTAAAATTTATGTTACCTTTATCGTCAAAATTTGATTTTTATGTTGCCTTTATTGGCAATTTACCCTAATGACAACATAACATAAACATTATATAGTACATTCATTACTAACGGCTTGCCAAACGTTTAGTTAACAGTTCTTTACAGTTGCAAAATACACCGCAAAAATATCGTTAAAAGCAAGTTCAATGAATACCTGGTTTTTGTAATCTTAATGAGTATGAGCATAAGATTGAAACTATTCGAATACTTCCCATTCTTGAGTCACCGTTGTAGAAGATGGCACTGAAGGCTCACCAGAAGCTGTTTCTGGGACATCGGTCCTTAGATTGGAGTTCTTTGCCTTAAGCTTATCTAACGTCTCCACGAGGCCCTGCACACGACGCACCTGGTGCAAAAAGAAAAAAAAATAAAATGCTCAAATTGCAGCTTAAAATTATTCCGGTCAATGAAATTCACAATTCGATATAAGCGTTTGATTATAATTCAAATGTCTGTAATACCCTTCGGTATAGAGGAATCTAAAATACATTATTGAACCGTACTAAATGCATACAACTTCAGGGAGGAAGGGCTATAAAACTGGCCAAAGAGACATGCATGATGACCTCCAATTTGAGTGATTGTCTTCATGATATAAGTAACTTTGTAAACTCTACATTTTGTTATGAAATAGCTTTCCTTTGATGGGGTTTTATGATATGAAGGCATAGGTGAAATCGAAGTTGAAACAGACCCACAGCACCAGCATGGCCGCCAGGGAGGAAAAAAAAACATGTTTCAGCGCCTATGCCCCAGGTGCATAACTCGTCATTTCCTCGTTTCGGCTGCAAGAAAAGCACAATAGAAACCCCAATGCCTATTGGGCGTCAAAACCCTACTTCTAAACCATAAAAAAGGATTCTTAGGAGGCTTCTAATCACTCATCTGAAGTTCATCCTCGAGAAGGAAACATGTAGAAACTCTACCATGGGGTGACTGCTAGGCCTAGAATTTTGCTTTTCCCTTCCATTCTATTGCTGTCACCATTCGTTCCAGAATCACGGCAACGACGTCTCTAATCAAGATGAAGCTTTTATTAATGATGAACTGCTTCATTCATCAAATTTTCCCCGATAATATCGTCAGTTAAGTTTTATGATTCAATCTAATCTGACTTTCTAATAACAATCATTTTGTGTGTGTTGAATATGTTTGTCAGCTTCTCTTTTATGATGACTTGATTGCAAGAAATGTCGTAGCCAAGTTACTTCCAATGTTGACCTCATTAGTTTAGAAGTTAAGGTTGGCTATTGATGCAAAAATGTGCCCAAAGTACGGTTTTGATAAATGTGATTGCAATGACTATGTCTAGGTAGACCTCAGAACGATTACATAGTTAATTGGGTTTATTACGAAAAAAACCAACATGTTTTGACGGTTTTTGCGAATTCGTCCCTCAATGTTAATTTTTTTTAGTTTTGTGAAATTTGACTATTAGACCCTGGTTGTAATTAATAAATTGGGTTTTTAGAGACTGAAAAACTGGGGTCTAATATTCATTTTTCACTAAACTAAAAAGAAAAAAAATAACTTGAGGACTTTTATGAAAAAAAAATAACATGGAGTGACGAAAACGCAAAAAACGTGAAAACATGTTGGTTTATTTCATAATAAACCCTAGTTGATTAAACTAAATGATAGACCTCAAAACCATTACACATCTATCCACCTGGACCCTAATTCCGAAGTTGTTGGCATTCTTACCATATCTACCTAGTTAGAATTGTGTGCAATTATTTTGTATGGACTGACAACATGTGATTACATACCTTATGTCATCATTTAATGCTATCCTTTTTTATGCACAAACAAGCATACATATAAATCATGATGATGCCATCAAGCCCACCTCCAAAATGTTGGCTAGCTATGTGTGCGTGCATGTCTATATTTATCTGTGCACACGCCCAAGCACGAGCACGAGCACGCCCACACACACATATATGGCAGTGACTTCCTATGTTTTTTGATAACGCATCCATTAAAACAAATAAAATCACTTCAAGATGATAGGTTATGTTGTCTGCCGATGTCATGCAACATAGTCATCTACTTTTCGATTTGTTTAAGTTGTTGGTTCGTCTGTCCCAAGAAAATGCTACATTTTCTATTTTGGATTATAAATAAAACATGTGTAGATTTCAATTCCAAATGTACGGATTTGTCTGTTAGCAACCAATACAAAAACTTATGTGATTGATTGTGGTACAAATGTTATTTCCAATTAGGTTTTATCAACGGAATTTTTATGTATATGACTGTTGGCCTAAGATTCTTATTAAATTGTGTCAAGTCAAGGTAACGTTGTACTTATCTTAGACGGACAAAAAGAAAAAATAATGTGGCAAAAGCTCAATAAATTATAGACAGCCATCCACTATTGAAACTATTTATTGCATGGTGTGGACAAAAACTAACTCCATAAAACATACGAAATAAAGTTTTCGTATACAGTCACTTAGTCGTGACATAAGGTACGTACAGAGCCTAAAACTTGTTCACTCAATAGTATATCATGGTGTATATGTGGTTTATTTAGCAGTGCATACTAAAAACAATTGAGAAAACTGAAAATAATGATAAAGAAAGGTTGAGAAATCGATAACATTAGCTACTAACCTCCAACCTTCTTTGTATTCTCCCTTCTCCTTGAGCATCAATTCCATCCAACTTCAGTATTTGCCTCATGAGCATCTCGGTTAAAAAAAGAAAATCTTTATCTGAAACCTTAGTCCCAGAACAAACTACAGTCTCTAAGCTAGCCACCTACAATATCCAAACCCAATCAGTCTCTTGAAGACTTGGAAAATGAAATAAGATTCAGGATACAGAGATATTATGTGGTGTCATTCAAACCATGTAATACATACATACATATATATAGAGACACACACACACACATTTGTGTGTGTAGATATATACATGTGTGTGTATGTATATGTATATACACACATGTATGTGTGTGTCTGCGTGTGTATCTATATATATATAGAGTGAGAGAGTAGGTTCGAAAAAGTCCCTCTCGCAATCAAGTGCACCCGAACTCCCGAAGGTACCACCCTTACACAACTTTTTTTTAAATTTTTTTCATAACCATGTTTAAATTTAACTTATACACATGATATATGAATTTCACATACATTCACACTTTCATGGTCATCCATGTGAATGATCATTCACACCATTCATATGATCTTTTTTACCATTCACAAGATTTATTTTTTGAATTTTGATGTTGCTCCTTAAAAAGTCTTATAATGTTGTATTATACATGTCTATGCAAAAAAATATGTGTGTGAATGATCATTCACAACCGGGTACGTTGGAATCTCATGGGTACACTAATGAACCTGATTTTATATATATATATATATAGAGAGAGAGAGAGAGAGGGAGAGAGAGAGAGATTCAAGATCAATAGGGTACCATGTTAGACTGGGGTACCGGGGAACCATTGATAGCCAATCATTTATCATTAAAATATAATATCAATTTTGTTTAGAATTCTTTCTGACATTAATTAATGTTTGGGGCATAGTTGTTGATAGCGAATAGCGGATGATAGCGAAAAGCGATAGCGCCTGCTATTTCATGTTTAGCGGTAGTATTAAAGCCAAAATACATATGTTACGTTAAACTGTTTAATGTATTTAACATTTTAACTTCAAATAAAGTCTAAAAACTATTAAAAGCCAATCATAAACCATCTAATTCTTGTAAATAGGTCTTTTATGTATCTATATAGTTATATACAGTATATATTTAAAAAAAATTCAATAGCGGACCGCTAAACATTCAATAGCGGTGCTATACCGCTTCGCTACACTAAACGCTATAGCGGTCGTATGATTGCTATTAACAACACTGGTTGGGGGTAAAAATGGTATTAAAAAGTTTAAATTTGAATTAAAGATTCTATGTATCCCATGAAAATCTCAATTTTAGTTAATATCATTCCTTACACCCATACTGAACATGTGCAATGATGACACTCCATAAACCACGACTGAACATGTTCAATACTGTCAATATTAGTTTATCACCAAAACGGTTAACAACGACTAAAAACACAATAAACCCCGATTGCACATGTTCAATAACGTGTAAATGAAATTGAACCTTCACGAACGGTTTGAAGAAAATAATAAATACCTTTATTTGACACATCCGGTTGAACAAGTTCACTAAAACCCATTGTGAAATCTAATTAAACATGTTCACTAAAACCCATTGTCGAATCCGATTGAACATGTTCACTAAAACCCATTGTCGAATCTCATTCAACATGTTCAGTAAAACCCATTTTGAAATTTATTATAGATATGTTATGGAAGTAAATCCCTATAATTAAGGGATTTATTAATTTATTAGTTGTCACTAGTTATTAACCCACATATTACGTGGATATTTTATAAACAATTTATCAAAATTTACACAAAACGTCAATTACATACAAAGATGTTAATTTTTTTCTTAAAAAATACGAAAATAGTATTATACTATGATCATTTGTTATTAATGATGACTAAAATTTTTATATTTTTAAATATGTATGCATAGTATTTATCGTGTCTCATCTTTTTAAAACTTTCTATTTTTAGGTTTTATGTATAAATAAAAATTTAACTTTTACACATAATAAAATTTAAAGGTGTTTAAAATAAATTATAAAATATTGCATTATTTTTCTTTTTAAACATATAAAATAATGCATAATTAGCTAACATTAGGAGTCAATACTGAAAGTTATTTAAATCAATAAAAACATTACTTATTATTTATAGGAGTTAAATTAGGCTGTACTTAAATATTTTAACTTCAATTTTTTTTTTAAAAAAAATAGATAACTAATTAAGAAGAACTGTATATGAAAAATTAGGCGAGAAAATGAATTTTTATCAATCGAGGATGCGACACGTAGCGTTAGAATATAAGCTTATAAACAAATACACAATTATTATATGCATATGATATAAACATATATTTCGTTTATCAAAAATTCAATTCTACTTAAACATTTATAATGTTTTTCAACTATAACATTTGGTATGCTATCTATGTAAGATGTCAAGAAAAATATTATCCATAAACTTTTAACTCAAACCTAATTTTATTTTTTTATACTCATGTGAGATTAGTTCAGTTTTATAGAAAAATAAAAAATTGTGTGCTCGATTTACATAAAATTCAAAAGAATCTAGTTTTATCTAATTATTGATACAATAAGTTCAATTACTTTTTTTCTAAATAAGAAAACCCAAAATATGTAAGCTAAATCCATTTTTAAAAAAGTAACAAAAACACTAACCTTTAATCAAAATAATTAATGTACACTTACAAATTTTTATTTCTTAATGGTTGTTGGATATTATTATAAATAAATAAACATGAATCCTCAAATTATAATCATGGATTACATTTGATTTTTTTACACCAAGAAAATATAATATTTGTAAAATAAAATAATTATATGTTTTGATTAAAAATTAAACATCAAAATATTAACTTTTTTGTCTTAAAAATATATTTAGACTAGTATTAGATTATTTAAAATATTTCCTTCTTTAATTGTATGCATTAAATATGAAGATATTTGAATTAGATTTCATATTTTCTTAATAATGAATTAGTAAAAATTATAGATCTAATTATGGAAAAAAGGAGGGAAATCAAAAATTTTGAGAGATGAAGGAGTGACACTCGGCAAATAGGTTTTCTTTTATTAAAAATTATAGATTATTATTTAAGATAGACCTAATTGACTATTACCCTTTTAAACTTATAACCAAACATTGATGGACTCCGGTTCTCCAGTCTAACATGGTACCCCATTGATCCCGACCCTGTATATATATATATATATATATATATATATATATATATATATATATATATATATATATATATATATATAGAATATGGTTCGTGTGAGTACCTAAAAAATGCAGAGTACCGTGAGTACCTGTGAACACACGGGTTTTAGATGTGAACATGCTCCGAAAAAAAGTTTTTTTTTTTAATTTTTTTTTCATATTAATTTAGATACAAATAATATAAGCCTATTCGTAAAAGAATTACACACATTCACACTTTCTAGTCTCTTAAAAGTCATGTGAACGTGAAAAAATTCATGTGAACATGCTTAGCTGTGAACATACATTCACAACAGTGCAGTTCATGTGAACTTGCACGTTTCACATAGTTATAGTGTGTGTTTGGGTGTGATTTTTTGCAAGTAGTCTTATATTATTAATTTAAACATGATTATGAAAAAAAATTTCAAAAAAAATGGTTTTAAGCGAGGTACCTCCGGTACTCCGCAAACCTAGTGGTACTCATTTGAACCCAATTCTATATATATATATATATATATATATATATATATATATATATAGAGTCAGGTTCAAAAAAGTACCTCTCGAAATCAAGTGCACCCGAAGGTACCAACCTTAAAAAACTTTTTTTAAATTTTTTTTCTCATAACCATGTTTAAATTAATGTTATACACATGATATATGAATTTCACATACATTCACACTTTCTGTGTCCTTAAAACTTATGTGAATGCTCAATGCATATTTATGTGAATGGTCATCCATGTGAATGGTCATTTCACACAATGTGAATGGTGTGAATGACCATTCACATGATCTTTTTTTATCATTCACAAGATTTATGATGTTGCTCCTTTTGAAAAAAGGTCTTATAATGTTGTCTTATACATGTTTATTCAAAAAAAAATATATGTGAATGATCATTCACATTAGGGTACGCTGGGTACGCTGGAATCTCATAGGTACGCCGATGAACCTGATTCTATATATATATATATATATATATATATATATATATATATATATATATATATATATATATATATATATATATATATATATATATATATATATATATATATATATATATATATATATATATAGATCTTTGAACCATGGTCCTTGGTTTTTGTTACAAACAAACCATCACTATTGTAAAAAAGAGAAGAATACAAGTCAAGTATGAATACAAGTGGCAATTTCACCTAATTATATGAAAACGAGTAAAACACCTCGCACTTTGCGGCGGGTATATTTATCCTTAACAAATATTAATAAAGCTGAAATATAAAAAGTAGGGATAATTGCTCAAAACCCCGAACTTGTCAGCTTTTTGTGATTAAAACCCCAAACTATTTTTTGTTGCATAAAAAACTCCGAACTAACTAAAAATCAGTAAATCAAGGTTTTATCGGTGGATAACCGGTTATTAATCTTACGTACGTGGACCGGTAAATAACCTACGTGGAATAAATTTTAATTGTTGAAACCGGTTGCTAAGTATTACACATTATTTAAACACCCATTGATGATGTAATCCCGTTTTAAAATTACAATTAAAAAGTATCAACGTGGGTTTAAATGATGTATAATATTTGGCAACCGGTTTCAACAATTAAAATTTATTCCACTTAGGTTATGTAGGATTAATAACCAGTTTCAACGGGTTACCAATTGATAAAACCTTGATAAACTGATTTTTAGTTAGTTCGGGGTTTTCTATGCAACAGAAAATAGTTTGGGAAAGCTGACAAGTTGATGGTTTTTTGAGCAATTATCCCTAAAAAGTAATAAATTTAAAATATTATTCTCAGTCAAAACTAATAAGATCTATAATCACATATCATTTAATGTTAATATTATTTAAAAGGGTCAATTGCTATTTTTAAAAAAAAATCTAATATTCATTTTGCTAGAGCTTATAATGATAATAACGCAAAAAAAATAATATCTAGTAATTTGATACATACA
>JAANYP010003390.1:0-71745 GCA_020465985.1 Centrapalus pauciflorus | reverse complement strand
TTCTTAAATTTGTTTTCTTTTCAAGGGTAATGGATGATTCTTATTAGTTGTTCTTCAAGTTATTTGGTAACTATGGCAGCCCTGGTTTTGTAGATTTGTTGTCAATTGGTTCATTGTGTTAGTTAATTACTAATATAATGTTTATTGCTTAATGGGTTATTGTGTTATTTATTAGTTGTTTGTTTTGGGGTTAATTATTAAATTTGGTTTTTTGTTTCTTTAATTTGTTGGTGTTAACAATGGACTCATGGTTGTGTTGATTGTTGTTGATTGGATAACAAGATTGCAAGAAGAATAAGAAGAAAACAAAAGAAAGAAAATGATGACCGCCGCTCGAAGTCCTTAACCAGTACAACTTTTGAAGTTCTGATTAATGCATTGAAAGAGGACTTGCTTGACCGGCTAGTAAGAGACCACAAAAACATTGATCTTGAATGGTTAAGAGATGTTCTACCTGACAAAGCAAAGTAAGTTCTTGAACGCTAAAAGTATTATTTCAATGCACTATTTATGTCTGATGCTGAAACAAAACATGCCAAAATGCAAACCCTGAGCCTATTTCACAGTTGGAATTAGCACCAACATTTTTCTACTTTAGGAAGTATCTGTTAAGCTTTTGAGGCCTTGGCTTGAAAAGCGTGGAGTGTGTTTGACTTCTAACACTTCACCATCTTGCTTTTTCAATAAGAATTCTACTAGAAATAATTACAAGATTACAAGAAGAATAAGAAGAAAACAAAAGAAAGAAAAAACTTAAATAGATGTTATCTTTATATTCTTACAACTTGTTTAAACATCTATGAGATCATATGACTAACTAATTTAAGGACTTACGTAAGTTGCAGCTCAGATTAAATACAAATCAAACAATTGATAAAGAGTTACAAGAACTTATAATGAAAAACATTGAACATTGGAAAGAAGTTATATTAAAAATAATTGCCGTTGAGAGGGCATTATTTTCTTATGTCGCCCTGAGCATGAAAATGCTTCGGACCGACCCTGCTTATATGTGATTATGTTATTTCGCCATAGATTTTGTTGAGACATTAGAGATTCTATTGATTGTGAGATTGTTAGCGGACATTCAGGTTCGGAGTCCGTACTTCTTTCAACATTACTCTTGAGTTGTCATTGTGTGCATTGCATGAAAATTTTGACAGTCAAATTTTTATATCTCGCATGTCAGTTTCTTTGTCAAAAGCAAATATCGTTTTAAACACTCACAAACCTTTGCAGAAACATTATTTTTGAAAATTGATATTCTCATGACAAATATATTGGGTCTTGATGTTATAATGTGAAATGTGGGCGTTTGTGTTATTATGATTACTGTATTTTGAAAAACTCAAATTGACATTTGTTACGCGTGAATTCTAGACAGTAGACAGGAGATAGGATTACCGAGTGAACTACCTGTGAAGGTACCACATACGTGCTATTGCGACACCAAGCCATGACAAAGTCGTAACAGTGTGATCGGTTACAACGTCTTCCTTTTGTTTCATATAATGATTGATTATGATGGTTGATTGTGATGGTTGATGGTGATGTGATGATTGATTATGGCGATTGATTGGGATGCTGTTAGCTCGGGAATGAGCTTTTGATTATTTCAGGGGGCGTATGGATGCATCCGAGGATTTTATGTGTTTCGCGGAAGCGTAGTGTAATGTCATACACTCCTTTTGAACCAGATGCACCAAGGTGGTGCACCAACTGTAGTCTTTTGTATGATATTGATTATTACACATTTGCGTTAAGCCGCTCGGTAAAAATAACCTAGCCATTTTTGCTTCAGCCTGTATTTTTTTTTTTGTCTAATATGGTTTTGAGGAGATTTTTTTCTAAACGAAAATCTATTTTTAAAATATCAATTAATCCTTGAAATATACATTTGTACTTGTATTCAATCTCCGTACTAGACGTTTGACTCATGCTGTGTTTTCTTTCTGGCAGGTACTTCAAGGATAAAGATGAGACGTGTGCTCGGAATTACTCTCACCGGAGGACTTAGACTATCTTGTACCTAGTTTATTTTAGTTAATACACAATGATTGTTAGTAGTATACATTGATCTTCAATTAAAAATCTAGGTTATAATTCTAATGACATTTTGTTAAGGTAATAAGTTATTATTTATTAATAAAAGTTAAAAATTGGTTTACAAATTAGTGAATGTTGTTATAAGTTAAATTTAATATAGTTGAAAAAAAAGTATGGATTTTGTTCATTTGGTTGTTAGTGAATAGTTTGACGTTAGGCAAGACATCTCGTTTCGTTCGGGACGGGGTGTTACCATTTCTGTAACCAACCATTTTTTCTTAAAATAAATTCAGTTCCATCCATAGTATGAATGAATGCCATTTTCCTTCATTCGATGAAAAATTTTAATTTTGTAAGAATCCAATTTCTTTTAATAGTTGAACTAAACAAAAGAATTAATTGCAAATTTGCAATTAGATTTCTTCAAATTCAAACAAACCAATCGCCATCTAAAAATTTATAATATTCTTTTAGCATTTCTATCAAAATAACCTAAAATATTGATTTTAAATCAGTTTTTTTGTCCATTTAGAGACAAAATTCTTTTTCTTTTAAAATTGTTAAAATACAAAACGCATATCACTTTTTTCTTCTTCAGGAGGAACGCAGCGTTATTCTTCGCCGGTGTACAGCGGTAGCTCAGTCCCTCTGACACAGAAAACCTTGGCCGACTTACATCGATCTAAGAAAACAAAGATGGTATTTTTATTCCTATTCGTGAAGATTCCCTGAAGTTTTCAGCAAGTTCTTCGATTCAACTATTTTGAACCCTAATTTTTCATCTTGTACTGAGTTGCCAGAGATAAATCCTATCCAAACACATCTAATTACAGTCACTTATGTGTGTGTACGGCAGGTGTGCATCGCTTGTTTGCTGCCGCTCTTCCTTGTTCCGATCGTGAACCTATTGCCACTCCTGTTTGACATTCTCATGGTATTAATTGGATACGCACACACAAACACACACACATATATGTATGTATGTATGTATGTATGTATTTATGTATATATAGGGAAATAGGATCAAGGAAGAATCAATTTTTTGCAGGATACATTGAGAGACCTTAAATTTGATTTTTGTTGATGGTAATGTGTGTATAATAACATTATAAATGTATGTATGTTAAATTTCACATATAAAATGGGTTTTGTAAGTCTATGAAATTCACATATAAAAAAGCTCTATGTTTTCACAAAGTTATTTATACGTACAAAACACAAAATTATGTGAATTTGTATATACACATTTGTAATGTAATATACATTGTCATGGATAAAAAACAAAATAAAATTCATTTAGGGAGGTACCTCGAGCTGTCCTGCAAAAAAGTAGTACTTTTTGAAACCATATCATACATACATACATACATATAGGTGTATGTGTGTGTGTATTTGTATGTATGCATATATAGACTTAGGATCTAATGAAAACGCATATACTGGTGAGATTAATGAGAATCAATCATGATTTGACACATAACTATGGTCGGTCGTTGTTTGCAACCTATATTTTTATCAACCATATTTTGATGACCTGTGATATCATGATTGGTTCTTATGAATTATTATTCTCACTAGAACCATCCCGTATATATGCATATATAATTTATTGTAATTTATATGTGATGTTTCTTGATCGTTTCACAGAACATGAGTCTGAATAAAACTTTTATTGTCTTTCAGTCAAAAGTATATAGGATTTTAGGGTGGGAATACCGGAAACCTGAACGTGCACCTGCAGCATGTCCTTATAAACCTGCTGCTAACAAGACGAGTGCAAATGTAAGACCTTATATTATCTTATATTTCAGTATTTGGGCTCTCATTCAATTGATCAAAAACATAGTGTTGATACATATCCTATGGAACTTATACTCTGTCTAACAAAAATGTACAAGTTGTAATGCATGACTTACTACATACCTTAAGCCATTCGAAGACACCTCGTTACTAAAAGGTTACAAGAAATGTGACAAAATGTATGTAGAGGCCACCTAAGTTTTCTAAATGTTTCATTAAGGCCGTCCAACTATCAAAACATCATTATAGACCGTCTAAGTTTCAATTTTCTTTCATTTATACCAATTTTCACCATAAACATGTCAAAAAATTGTAAAATAATACAAGCACCTTTAACTTATAACATAATAAAATAATAACAAAAAAGATTTAAGTGTGTTATACGTTTTATGTACATTTAAAATATTAACATATATTCACTATAACAAGTATTTTATATTTGAATTATTATTTGTCATTTTCATAAGTTTTCGATAAATTTTTAACATGAATTGGCATAAATTAAACTAAATTGATACTTGTGTGGCATGTAATGATGTTTTAATATTTGGGTGGCGTTAATGAAACCTTTTCAATACTTTGGTGGCCTTTGCGTACATTATCCCAAAATTATTTAGCGTAAGGGATCGTTATCAATGCTCTTTCCTTCAAATAATCCTTGTCCTCAAGGATTGAAATTGTTGAGCAACAAAGTCATCTTGGTTGCACAACATGGGATACTCGATGCTTTGTAAGATACCCAAATGTGCCTCAGAGATGCCTTGCTTGAGACGGATGTCATACCGAACCATATCTTTATCGGATTATCGTTAGACAGATTTGCATAAGAGATACCATGGCTATATGCTTCAAGAGTTCCTTGCATCCTTAGCATGACACCTGTGGTGTGAGATTGAGCAGTCATCATTTGGGAGGAATGATAAAGGTCATTTTGAGGCAAATACATATGTGGGAAATATGGATTATGAAGATGGTAGTTTGGATAGGGTTATCTGAAATCATGAAAGAGAGTTGGAGACATCTGTATAGAACTCTGGGCTGTCGTTGTTGGTTTGTTCGGCCCGATGCATATGCAATTCGATAGCTCCCACTCTGAAGCTGAGGTACATGAATACATACAAAATGTGGCCCCATCAAGCATGACATAAAATCAAATGTGTAGGCAGTGCTGTAAAAATCGGTATGGGCGGCCAAAAAATCGGTCAAACGGCCTAATTAGTCGGTCAAACGCAGCCTAAATCGGTCAAAATTGATCAACGTAGTGTTATTAAACTTATTTCTTTAGGTGCTATGAACAATTATATTTACATTTGAGTATTTATGGCCGATTACTCGCTACTCCCTGGCCGGTTGCTTGAGTACTGCCTAACGAGTTTTGCAACATTATGTCTACGATCCCTGGTATATTGATGAATAGCATGTTGGAATCCTTGTATAGAGGGCATCATCTCCAGCTTTTTATGGTAATGTTTTTAGAGCGGGATAAGATGAGGTTATATTGTGAAGGAAATACATGCTTAGATAGATTTAGTAGCCGACGATCTTAAAATTCACCTACTCTAACTATTGCAACATTTTGAATGCTGGAGGAGGGTTCTGTGATAGTGTAGTCAAAGGCGCTGGCCTGGGCGATGAGGTGAGGTGTTTTTTAGTGAGTCGCCTAGTTGGGGAAAGTCCAGGCACAATTAGCTAGGCGGTGGCCTTAGTCGATTAGGCGCTGAGGCCCCAAGGCGTGAGGCGATGGCCTTAGTCAATGTATGGTTTTTTCTTTGTTTTTTTTTTCTCTAAATTTCTAAAACACTATGGGTTGCTTGGTTGTCAATTAGGAAACATTAAATATAATAGGAAACAAGGAAAATATGTAAATATCAAGGATTAGTGTAGAGTAAAAAAATTACGTAAACCTCTCCCTCTTGTCTCTTTTCTACGATTCCTCTTTTGTTCTTCCTCTGCATCTTTGTCCTACACTACATGCCACATCACGAGGGTTGTAAGTGTGCAACAAAATCAAAAGGTAATCTTGCATGGTTAGTAATCCAACTTTCTAGTTCTTTATCATCCTTGCATTTAATCTAGTTCGCAGTGTGCAACACAATAAGTCTGCTATCAAGTATTAAAAAGGTATCATTTCTAGTTCTTTATCATTAGAAATGATACCTTTATAGTTATAGGATTAAAAAAAGGTACAATCACTTACGTTTATGTTCATTTAAGACTACTTTTTGTTGGGTCTTTAATCATTAAGAACTATATTAATCTTAATATACAGGGTATAATGTTTATATATAATGTTCAGAATTATTAAATTATCCTTTGATTTATGTTTTTATGTTAATATATGTCATATAAACTAGCTTGAAAATATTACTAGTAGACTTAGCTCAGGCTCTTGCTTTTTTGCGCCTCTCGCCTTAATATCTAATCAAGGTTGGTTACCTCAGATGCGCTTTTCGCCTTTAACTATCTTGTTGTGACAACCAATCCATTTTTATTGGTAGATTCAATCATGTTGCAATCCTAGGAGCAGAGTCCAAACTTCCAATCGTGAACTGACTAATGAAACTATCAGAAACTAGGAGATCATCAGGGAAATCTATCGGTTGATGAAAAGATATATTTAACTTATCTAGCACCGCATTAAGCTTTGGAGCTGATTATTTAACTCAAATTCTCCTCAAGGAACTGAATGAGTACTAGTGAGGGACACAATCGTATGGTCAGAGGCAGTCACTTTTAGAGACTCATTTAATAATTCTGAATGGCTATTCTGATTGGGATTGACTACTTGTGAGCTGGTTTTGGTTGTAAATGAATTTAAATAACCACACGGTTTTGGAGGCTTGTATCCACACTGATACATCGCTTTGTCTAACTTGCTAGCATTGATTAATGTTTCTTGGTCTTAGAGTGGCATCTTACTTATGCTAGTAAGGTCCGTCCCATATAGATCAAATGGAATTTCATGGGGAACAAATATAGGGTGTGCAATGGTCCAGAGCTGGACCGGACCAAATCAAACCGAGAATTGAAAATTACTAAAAACTAGAACTGAGAACCGGATCGGATGGTACAAGTTCCGGTCTGATCCGGTCCGGTCTCGAGTTTCCCACACCCCTACCTGATAACCCAGGGAAGTGTACATTTCAGAAAACCGGGAATCATATTCACTTACATAGATTAGGGTTTTTGAGCTTCTTGGCTTAATCCCCAAACTGGAAAACTGATATCTGTAAAGAATCTGTTATCTGTATGATTTATCTTTCCATTTCTTCAAAACAATCAGACCTGACTTATCTATCTTGTTCTTCACAACAGCTTGTTATGTTTTACCTTCAAATTGGCCGTACTGTTTGAATGAATGATTGCCTGATTGGTTGATTAGGGTTCTCGAATCATTAGGTGATTTAGATAGCAATTATTTCTCTCTTACTTCAATTTGGTTTCCGTTGATTTTCTACTCCACTAAGGCACTAAGCATAGTTGCTCTAGAGTGGCTCCTCCATGAGCACAACTGCTTTAGAGTCTCGCTTATTCTTTTGAACAATCAGTTTCTTCTTTTTCTCTTCTCTGAACACCATCTAAGGATCCACCCCACTTTGTGATAGAGATTTATCAATGACTCGAGGTCCACCATACTTGCTTCTAATTCATTGCAACTTTCGTGCTTTCTGTTTTACTTGCTCTCATCTTTCTATCCATCCTCCATGCATGTAGTTGATGATAACTCTGATACCACTGATAAGTATCAACCAACAATTCACACAAGAGCAACTTCTGGAACCCAAATGAAACCATATATCTCATTCATTTGATCAAAAACATAGTGTCTATAAATAACCTAGGGAACACTTACTCTGTCTAACAAAAAGGTACAACTTCTAATGCTTGACTTACTGCATAGTTGTACATACTATAAGCCATTACAAGGAAGACACATGGCATTAATAAAATGTAGTAAAAGAAATGTAGAGCTATTAATTTTATTTGCCTAAGTGATCCGTATATGTATGTGAACCTAACCGGAACAGAAACCTGTATAAGTTCGGTTCTTGTTTTTGATTCTTGAAATTTTGGTTCGGATTTAGTTTTGTATTTTTCATCATAAAGTAGAGAAAAACCATGAAAGTGAATAACCTGGTAAAGTACATATAATTTGTCTCTCGGTTTTAATTTGAGTGTTCCGTTCGGTCCAGTTTAGATCGCTGCACATCCCTGCAATTCAGTTCAAGGGCATGTGTAATCTCTCTTCCATGAATTGATTTTTGGGCACCCACACAGCATGGGGTTTACCTTTTTTTAGTTTTTTCTAAAAGCCAGTTATAGTCTACTGGAATAGAGTTTAGGCATTTAGCCCCAATTGTTGATTGCGAATAGCGGACCATAGCGACGAGCTACCTATATGCTACGTAGCGATAGCGCCCGCTAATTTCATTTTTAGAGGATATAGTATTAAAACCAATATATATATATATATATATATATATATATATATATATATATATATATATATATATATATATATATATATATATATGTATGTATATATGTATATATATATATATATATGTATGTATATATATCGTTAAACTATTCAATGTATTTGATATGTTAACATCAAAATAAAGTTTTAAAACTACCAAAAGCCATTTTAACTTCAAAATAAAGTCTTAAAAGTTAAAAGTATTAAAAGTCAATCATAGATCATCTAATTCTTCATAGTCAGGCTCATCTTCTCCGTCCGACGACACATAATCTTTATAAGCTCCAACATCATTTTCTTCTTCACTTTGCTCGTCTACTAAATGGTTTTTTCCTTTAGACCTAGAGGTTGAGGTGCCAACACCCCGTTGTTCCCACTCCTTCTTGTCGAATAAGGCGCCTCATTCGCCCCGCTAGCAGCCGCAACATTTCCCCACGTCAAATCTTCACCATCAAACACTAGAGCATCTTCTTCCAAAATTTCCATCAACCACTCATTAGGATCTTGAACATTGGTGTCATCCAAGATGATTGGGTCAATTGTATCACGACAATATAATAAATATCAACACGTATTAAAATATGAATAGTATAAATTATAGTATGTTTTTACTTTTTATAATACAAAATATTAGTTACTTGCATGTTCAAATACACTCTAATTACGTTCACAACCGGATGAACTACATGTAAGACTCAGCACCTTCACCACAAATTTTCTGAGAGTTGGTGCTGGTGATCCATATTGTTTCCACCACTCGGCTAATTTATTAACAAATAAAGAATACTAAGTAAGATTGATGGTTAAACGATATTATAGATCTTAAAAGTTATAGTTTATAAATATATGTATAATACCTGGTGCAAGTTTTACTCTCATTTGCTTCGCTGCCGGGTCTCCAAAAATCCCTCGTGCAACCCTATATAAAGGAAGCTCGGCATGAATATTCATCACCTCATCTTCGGTTAATGACAACTTACGGATGCATGACATCAACCCTTTCATCACCTCAGAATCCTCTTCTATATGCGGATTGTTATAAAAAATAGATGGATTAAAGAAATGGTCGGCCGCGTGTAAAGGTCGATGTAATTGACAATTCCATCTCGTATCAATGATGGTGAAGATTTGTTCATACTTATCCAATTTGTTCTTGAAAGAGACGGCAATCATCTCGTTTGCCCTATCCATCGCTTCATATATATATCTCATGGGAGGCTTTCTCTCTCCATCAACTAAACGAAGCACACCCAACAAAGGCAAACCCACTCTCACGGCAATATCTATATTGCTCCAAAAAGATGGCAACAATATGATATTTGCTGTTTGCCTGCCTCCCGCCTATTTCGAAAATTTGTTTTTTGTCCACGCTTCCGAAGTGAACATCTTTCTTAGATTCTTCTTGTGAGTCCTAAAGCAATTCAGTGTTATGAAAGCGGCGGCAAATCGGGTCTTCGCGAGCCTAACCATATCTTTTTGTCCAGTGAACTCTCTCATCATGTTCAATAACAATATGCGGTTGTAAATGTATGTATTAACCGCAATCGCCCTCTCAATTGTTCTTTTCAGATGTGGCAACTTGAAGATGTCTTCAAACATCAAGTCTATGCAATGTGCTGCACACGGAGTCCCAATAGATGGACATATATTTTTCTTACACAAGTTGCCCTTTAAATAAATAATAATTGTTAGTAATAATGTCAAGAACATCCCTTACGGGCAGTCGTGAACGACTAGGTCCCAAGGAGCAATACATCATCAATCATACTAAGATAGATTTAATAATTAAATTACATTATTAAGTCAAATACGGAATTATAAGTCAGGTTAAAAGTTAGGTTGTTACAGAATGGGCTCCACCACGCATAACTTCGTCCCCGAAGTTGTCTATGTTCAGATAAACGTAACTTAGGAATTACAAGGTAGCTATGAATTCCCATAACCTGACATAAACATTTTGATGTTTATGGAATGAGCACCATCTGTATTTCATAACTTTTTGCCTCTCAGGCTTTTATAATCGGTATATTTAGTGAATTCTCAATATTATCAGTTTAACTGTTGACTTATGCAATCACTATAAGACTTTTAGGATTTTTGCTTATTGTTTATACTTTTCTGTATTGATTTACGCTTCGAGATTCAGTATGACTTTGAATTCATTCGGATATCAATTTAATTATTAAGAGAGCTTATATCTCTTTTCTTTTGATCTTGAACTAATTGTAGTGCTTTTGGAATCTCACATCTGTATTATAGATCAATTTCATTCATTGATGATACATTATTATCATCAATCGCGTAGCAGACTTTTGGTTTGCGCTGACTATTTTCAAGACTTGAGATGACTTTTCATTTGATTCAGCCAAGACTTTTATAGACAAGCCAATGGAATAAGAATTCCATATATACATGAGTATAGACTTTTAATTGACTTTCATTGGTCATTCAAGACCAATCGATTAATTCTTATAAGAATTTCTCTTTATTTCTCGTTTGATCTAGCTTTGTGTCTCTGACTTCTTTGATTTCTATCAAGCTGACATTGGGTGCTTAACAATCTGGTTCAAAGACCATTTTCTCAATTAATTTTTATTGGATCTGCAACTTCTACCTCTGCCTCGTTAAGAGACACGCTGTAATCTTTCAGATTACTAGGCTTTACGAAGTAGCTTGTGTTTAGGATTCAAGCCTTGATTTCCTTAGAGCTTTTGAATCACACATGATTCAGATACCTATATCGCTTATAGGTAAAATTTCTGATTTGAAAGACATTTATGACATTACTTCAACTGATACAACTTATATGTCATCCGCATATTCACTATCGATGACAAAGCTGTACAGTCGAACTCATGACTTATTTTGAAATCACAAGTTGATTTAAATCATGATTAGAAAATCTTTCTCCTGATCTCCTTAGCGATCCTATTTTTTAAATTGTTTCCATGGAATTGGAATGAGGTCGAGATTGAAGACAGTGTTATTAACGAGAATAGCATGGTTATTAGTGACTGTTGCAATATCAAGGTTAGCAGGAAGTTAGACAAGTGAGGTAATATACTTAAGTAATGAAATTATTTAATTAAACTAAATATATGTTATGAATTATTATTAAGGATAATGTGCAAATTTTTAAAAGAAAATACAAAGTTTTTGATCAAAATTGAAAGAAATGAAACTTTATTTAGTTAAATACCCAAAATTCTTTCTTTGTCTGCTCATTTTCAACAACACAGAGAAAAGAAATTTTCTCTCTAACCTCTCTAAACTTACGGCTTTGATACCATCCTGTCAAGACCATCCGTTACGGGGCAGTCCTGAACGACTAGGTCTCAAGGAGCAATACAACATCAATCATAACTAAGATAGAATTAATAATTACATTACATTATTAAGTCAAATACGAAAATTATAAGCCGGGTTAAAAGCTAGGTTGTTACAAATAAGTAATAACTTATAAGTTTATTGTAAATGTAATAATAGCAAACTTACTGGCTCTAACGTTATTACTAGCACTATCTGTCACAATTTGAACGACATCCTTCGGCCTAACTTTTTGGATGAATCGATCGAACAGTGTGAACATATTGTCACCTGTATGTGAACAGCTAAAGGCATCCACTGATTCGATAAACATACTTCCTCGGGGGTATTCACCAAAAAGTTAACAAGTATTCTTCCTTTCCGGTCCCTCCATCCATCAGCCATCAGAGAGCATCCGTAGGTTGTCTTCTCAACTTCATTTTCTACCAAAATTTTCCTGGTATGTTCCATTTCAAGCTTTAGCATAGGAACTCGTACCTCATGATAGCTAGGGGGCTTTATACCGCAACCATGTCGAGCAAATGCTTCAAGTGCGGGCCCTAAACTATCATATTTCACGGCTTTGAATGGAAGACCCGCATCATACATCCAACGAGAGAACTTTTGAACCGCATCAAGTCTTAGTTTCTTTTGAACTTCATTGTACTGTGGAGTTTCAACTAAGTGCCCCCCTTTCTTTCCCGATTGACTCGATGCCTTGAATAACATATCCAACGGTCCTTTCTTTGCCGACGGCGCCGCTGAGGTAGTGGAAATAGATGGTCTTTTTCTTTTAGAAATCTCAGCAACTTCTTCTTCTTCTTCTTCTTCTAAATCAACAACATCCTCAAAGTGAGGTATGTTACTCACTGAATCTTTCATGAGCTTTTTCTTCCCAAAACTTTCTTTAAATAATTGTTTTACATCATTTGGTACTTTTTTGCATTTTGCTACATCCGCCGAATCCCCAAGCAAGATGATGTTTATGTCGAGTGATTCCGTCTTTTGATACAAAACCACAAAAATTGCATTGAACCGAATTCTTGGTTCCTTCAATCAATGTACCATATGTCCATCCTGGATCAACTTCTTTTTCTCTAACCATTTCTATAAAAATATGAAATTATAACCGTTGGATATGTTATTCAAGGCATCGAGTCAATCGGGAAAGAAAAGGGGGCACTTAGTTGGAACTCCACAGTATAATGAAGTTCAAAAGAAATTAAGACTTGATGCGGTTCAAAAGTTCTCTCGTTGGATGTATGATGCGGGTCTTCCATTCAATGCCGTGAAATATGATAGTTTAGGGCCCGCACTTGCAGCATTTGCTCGACATGGTTGCTGTATAAAGCCCCCTAGCTATCATGAGGTACGAGTTTCTATGCTAAAGCTTGAGATGGAACATACCAGGAAAATTTTGGTAGAAAATGAAGTTGAGAAGTACGGAGATGAAGGGACCGGAAAGGAAGAGCACTTGTTAACTTTTTGGTGAATACCCCCCGAGGAAGTATGTTTATCGAATCAGTGGATGCCTCTAGCTATTCACATACAAGTGACAATATGTTCACATCGATTCATCCAAAAAGTTGGGCCGAAGGATGTCGTTCAAATTGTGACAGATAGTGCTAGTAATAACGTGTGAGCCGGTAAGTTTACTATTATTACATTTACAATAAACTTATAAGTTATTACTTATTACTAACAATTATTATTTATTTAAAGGGTAACTTGTGGAAGAAAAATATCCGCACATCTATTGGACTCCGTGTGCAGCACATTGCATAGACTTGATGTTTGAAGACATCTTCAAGTTGCCACATTTGAAAAGAACAATTGAGAGGGCGATTGCGGTTAATACATACATTTACAACCGCACATTGTTATTGAACATGATGAGAGAGTTCACTGGACAAAAAGATATGGTTAGGCCCGCGAAGACCTGATTTGCCACCACTTTCATAACACTGAATTGCTTTAGGACTCACAAGAAGAATCTAAGAAAGATGTTCACTTCGAAAGCGTGGACAAAAAGCAAATTTTCGAAAGAGGCGGGAGGCCGGCAAACAGCAAATACCATATTGTTGCCATCTTTTTGGGTTTGCCTTTGTTGGGTGTGCTTCGTTTAGTTGATGGAGAGAGAAAGCCTCCCATGAGATATATATATATGAAGCAATGGATAGGGCAAATGAGATGATTGCCGCCTCTTTCAAGAACAATTTGGATAAGTATGAACAAATCTTCACCATCATTGATACGAGATGGAATTGCCAATTACATCGACCTTTACACGCGACCGACCATTTCTTGAATCCATCTAGTTTTTATAACAATCCGCATATAGAAGAGGATTCTGAGGTGATGGAAGGGTTGATGTCATGCATCCGTAAGTTGTCATTGACCGAAGATGAGGTGATGAAGATTCATGCTGAGCTTCCTTTATATAGGGCTGCACGAGGGATTTTTGGAGACCCGGCAGCGAAGCAAATGAGAGTAAAACTTGCACCAGGTATTATACATATATTTATAAACTATAACTTTTAAGATCTATAATATCGTTTAACCATCAATCTTACTTAGTATTCTTTATTTGTTAATAAATTAGCCGAGTGGTGGAAACAATATGGATCACCAGCACCAACTCTCAGAAAATTTGCGGTGAAGGTGCTGAGTCTTACATGTAGTTCATCCGGTTGTGAACGTAATTGGAGTGTATTTGAACATGTAAGTAACTAAGATTTTGTATTATAAAAAGTAAAAACATACTATAATTTGTACTATTCATATTTTAATACGTGTTAATAGTTATTATATTGTCGTGATACAATTGACCCAATCATCTTTGGATGACACCAATGTTCAAGATCCTAATGAGTGGTTGATGGAAATTTTGGAAGAAGATGCTCCAGTGTTTGATGGTGAAGACTTGACGTGGGGAAATGTTGCGGCTGCTAGCGGGGCGAATGAGGCGCCTTATTCGACAAGAAGGAGTGGGAACAACAGGGGTGTTGGCACATCAACCTCTAGGTCTAAAGGAAAAAACCATTTAAGTAGACGAGCAAAGTGAAGAAAGTGAAGAAGAGAATGATGTTGGAGCTTATAAAGATTATGTGTCGTCGGACGGTGAAGATGAGTCTGACTATGAAGAATTAGATGATCAATGATTGACTTTTAATACTTTTTACTTTTAAGACTTTATTTTGAAGTTAAAATGGCTTTTAGTAGTTTTAAAACTTTATTTTGAAGTTAAAATGTTAAATACATTGAATAGTTTAACGTAATATATATATATATATATATATATATATATATATATATATATATATATATATGTATATATATATATATATATATATATATATATATACATATATATATATTGGTTTTAATACTATATTGATGCAGGCCAAGTGTAGATGATCGAGCCATCCTGTTTCTGGAGGCCTAAGACAGGGTCCGTAATAAAAGGGGTTAAACGGAAAAAGCCCTAACTTGACTCGGGTCTCCGTTTGGGGCGAATCAGGTGTCCAGACGACCGTTGGCTCGAGCTCCACGCAGTGACAAACAGCCTAAGGCGGTTTGCCCAACCGTTTGGCCCAAATTCGTCCCAGAATGAGAGTTATGGGCTTTTTTATGATTTTTATGGGTTTTTTCTTTTGGTTCCCTGGGTCGACCCGTTGGGGTTTTTGACCCGTTTTCCATTTCTATTTAAGATATGTTCAACTATTTTAAGAAGTCAGATTATGAATTAAGAAAACTTTCTCATTTTCCAAAATTTCCGAGTTCATAATCGGTTGTTTGAAGCCCAATTGTTTGGCATTCTACGGAATCAACAGACTTTTGGTAGAGGTTAGTCTGGAATTCTTTGAATCAACAGACTAGTCCATTTTTCCATTTGCTACGCTGCATCATATATCCTCTAAAAATGAAATAGCGGGCGCTATCGCTACGTAGCATATAGGTAGCTCGTCGCTATAGTCCGCTATTCGCAATCAACAACTATGAGTATGTATTTTTGTAGCAAAATCAGTAATGGTTACTGTGATGAAATAAAAAGAAAAAATAGCAGAAAAAAATCAGAAAAAACCTTTAGAGATATAAATGTGATGAACTGCTGCTTATGGAAGTCGCCGGAGGTTGGTGATGGCCGGCGACAGTGGAAGAAGCTTCTGTTCTGGACTTCTGGCCTTTTACACGTATGTATTTTTCCCACAGCCTCACACCTTCATGCAAAAGAAAGAAGCTTCCTGTTCTGGCCTTTTACACGTATCCCCTATTTTTTAACCTAATATATTTACCATATATATATATATATATATATATATATATATATATATATATATATATATATATATATATACTATCTAAAAGAAAAAAAATTTAACCGCAACCGCTACTACATAAATAGCGGTATAGCACCGCATCGCTACGCTAAACGCGATCGCGGTCGCGGTCGCTATTTTCGCTATTAATAACACTGATTTAGCCTCATTAAATACCTGGTTTCGAGCCTAGCTACCTACTTTCCTCCTAATTGTTTGTTCCGGCAATGGATGACGGGGCATGAAATGGGGAAACGGGGCTTCCTATTCAAATCGATGGACCCATGTCCCTTGTTTTGCAGTTTATGGTGATTTAGTATTGGCCATAGACAGTTGGTGGGGTTTACCTTCTTAATGTTGAATTGATATGCTGTTTTAATAGCATCTGTAGTTGGAGAACGGTAATCTTAATTGTGTTTCGGTGGGGTGTGACAGTGGCTTTTAATCATTTACCAAAGTTTACTTCTGTATATGTAACACAATTATATTTGATGAAAGTATCTAGTTGATTTTGGTATGGATTAATTTAATATTTGACATTGCATTATTCATGGAACCATTTATATGATTTGGATTATTGCAAGGACAACATGAATCTTAGTTAAAGATTCCCTTTGATAATAATAAGCCACAATACATAACAATAGTCTAGGTTGGCGGTGGGTGGCTGGGTGCATGGCATCCCTACAGATTATTTGGTTAGGTAGTATTATAAAAGAGTAACATGGAAGAATGGGAAGAAGACTAAGGAATGAATGAGCAAGGAACTAGAAGGTTGGATCACTTACCATAAAGAAGTAGATAAACTTATATTTATGATTTTGTTGCACACTTACAACCTTTATGTCTGTGAGCATGATATAACATCTAGGCCTTGTTTGTTTTTTGATAGAAGATCTTCGAACCTCTTATGTCTGCGAACTCGAAGATGTGGGAAGACGTTTTATATAAAAGTGCGTTTGTTTTTTTGTGTCTGCAGACGTCTTCCCGCGTCTGCGGACGTGTCTTCCGGCGTCTGCGGACGTCTTCCCGCGTCTTCGGACGTCTGCAGACCTTTAGGCCACCTGTTTTGACCGCAGATTTCTACCGCTAAATTCGCAGACCGCAGACATCAACCTCTTAAAAAACAAACAACACCCTAGTGTAGGGCAAAATTGCAGGGGAAGAACAAAAGAGGAAATGTATAAAAAAAAGAGGAGAGGGAGAAGTTTACGTAATTTGTGGTTCTATGCTAATCCTTGATATATTTATATTTATTGTTCCCTGAACAACCCAATGGTAATTTTATCAAGCCTAGTGTTCTAGAAATTTAGAAAAAAGAAAAGAACAAAAAACCGTTCAGTGACTAAGGCCACCACCTCATGCCGTAAGCCCTTGGCACCTTAGCTCCTAAATAACTAAGGCTATAACGTGGCTAGTTACCCATAGGCTGACCCTTATCAAGGTGACTCAACAAAAAATGGCCTGTCTCTGCGTGCGAGTGGTTTTTGCGCCTTTGACTACATTGGGCATGTGCTTGCATTTAATGCTTCTGATGTGTACAGAAAGGTCAACACACGACTATACATCTAATCTTGAGCTGAAAGTGAGCGTGAGCAAGTTCTGTCAATCTTGTAGTTGATCCTTGTGATCAGTGTTGGCTCCTTCAGTTTTGATTTGCAGTTCTGTCAAAGGACATGTCCCTGGCAAGTTCCACCTATTACTATCAGAGGTCATGTTCTCTGCAAGTTCCAGCTCCTTCGGGTCTTTTATGTCCTAATAGCCGACCTCAATTCTAATTATGTGCAAATCAAAATTGGTTAATTGGGGTTTTTTGTTGGTACCCAATATAGCTTTTCTACACGAGATTCACCTGAGTTGTGCAAAACAAAGTGAAACCTTTTTAATTGGCATTTAAGTTGGACAATTTTGACATTCTTGTGAGACTTATTTTCATAAAAAGGTAACCATTTTCTGGGTTTTTTCTGGTATAAGGTAAGTAACAAACTTTTTTTGTATCATTTTTTGGTAACCAATAATATGGGCGTATGTAAGTAATAAATTTTACGTAGATGTTGAAATGACCATCTTTGGTCTTAGCTACCAACTAAAATAAGAAAAAAATTGAAAGTTGGTTGTTTTAAACAAATGAAAGTTTGTTACCTTAAATGGAAAATTTTAAATACATTACCTTGCATAATTTTTTTTGAAAGTTCAGTTCTTTTACCTAGGATAAAAAAAGTTTTCGATTGGATAACCATGGAAATTCCAAGCAGGCAAACCTGGCCCCCATGGCTGCAAACCCGTAAAAAAGTTGGTTACCCTAAACAATAAAAATGGTTAACTTGGTTACCTTTTATGAAAATAACCTCTCTTGTAAAGCGTGTGCACGTGAAAAGAATATACCGCTTACCTACTAAAGCCTAATGCAGTTAAAAAAACGTGTTAAGTTGATCATATTGCAATTAGAGAAGTGGGAGAATCGGGGGCGGACCTACAACATTGGAGGGTGGGGGGTTGCACGTGCGACATGTCCCCTCGTTATAACCTTGTTTCGTAGTGTAAAATATATTATTTGTGTAATTGATGCTTTTTGAGTATGCAACTTGTATATTTCAAATATTGGCAAAATTTTTTAGAATAATTCAATCAAAATATTTTATAACTTCAATTCAAACAAATACTTTATAGTGTAATGCCTAAAGAAGTAAGAAATAAAAACCCAAACAATAAAAAACCTAAATACCCAATTACTTATTTAGCCAAAAAAATAAAATACCCAAATAACTAACCTAACTTTTTGGCCCAATAGGCCAATACTCTAAACCCAATTAAAACCCCAAATTTAAAATCAATCATCACTAGGATGGA
The DNA here is from genome assembly GCA_020465985.1 of Centrapalus pauciflorus. Taxonomy (NCBI): domain Eukaryota; kingdom Viridiplantae; phylum Streptophyta; class Magnoliopsida; order Asterales; family Asteraceae; genus Centrapalus; species Centrapalus pauciflorus. The sequence goes on along the minus strand of JAANYP010003390.1, from coordinate 52,944 downwards.
CTGGAACTCATGAACAGAAGAAAGAAATCAGAAAGCGAAAGCGAGAAGTGTCACCTGCGACCTTCGTTTGGCCAGCCACCACCGGACACAATCACCACCATCAGTGGCTGACCTACCGACCCAGGTTCAAAGGTCACCCACTGCACAATTTTTCGTTGTGTTCATGTTTTGCAAATTCAAATGATTAGATTGGTCGGTTGGGACAACGTTTAATTTAAAATAGCACAAATAATTCTAGAGTAGCAAATAAACTAAAAGATTATGAATAAAAATGCATTTAATTAAGAAAATATAAGTTAAAAAGTTACTTCTTACTGTTGCTCTTTATGATTTATCATCCTTTGGAATCGATCATTATTCATTAACAGCTTCATTCGTTAAATATACAAAGTGCTTTTGGTTCAATCATACAATTACACAAATAAGAGCTTCATTTAAAAACTCAATCACTCATGCGAGTATGTAAACCTGACTTTATCAGCTTAGAGAAACATCTTTCAACTGTGGCTATTTACTACAATAGTCTACACTAAACATCTTTCAACTGTGGCTATTTGAAATAATGTCGATTGAGGATGTTGGTCATTTCGTTTCTTGAAGTTGCATAAATTCTCCGCCATAACCAAAATCTCAATATTGTACTTCCGACAAAAAGAATTACTTCGGTCAAAAGGACCACAGACTTCACACTGCAATCACTGTTTGGTTCCCATTGCTAATGAAACCGCTACCACGATATCCTAATATTTTCTTTCAAGAGCTTGTGAACTGTGATAATACTTATGTGAGTCCTAAGACATGCAACATCAAGTGCAAATAAAATAGAAAGTCAAATGTTTCAAATTGTACTAGAATTCCATTTGATTGACCCGGTTTAGACCTTGTTCTGTTTTCATTATCGTTAGCATAATGAAGCACCTTATCAATTTCCTGAAATAAAGAATTCAAACTCACGATTATGTTGTGATGCAAACCCTATTGTGTATCTTCGACTCGAATAAGCAAATTTTATTGGTTTTAACCCTTTTTTGATTTCAAGTACACCATTACTAATTTTTCTTCCACCCTTCCCTTGTATTCTTTTTGAATCATATCGTTTTTTTTAACAAGAAGAATACACCACATTCATCACCAAGGCTAGCTTATCAAAAAAGTCTCCAACACCATCATGTTCTTTTGCAACCGCCACAACCAAAAATGATGAGCAAAGCAATGCACATAATATGACAAACTATTTTCCTTTAAGATTAAAGCCCACAAACCATTAAAAAAGCACCTCACGTTACTTGGTCCATAACCTTGACATCCTACATGTTTTAAAGTTTAAATGTAAAAATTATATATTCAATTAAATAAAGAAATATTTAAAGCATATAAATCTCGTACTTGTTTTAAACCCACACCATGTTCCACAAATAAGGAATGAAGTGCAAATTTCATAGTTGAAGCAGACGCCTCCTTCACATGAACAACCCTGACAAATCTCTCATTAACTAGTCATCTCATATCTCAAAACCACAACCATTTGTTCCTTTTTAGAAACATCACTATACTCATCAACTAGCAACCTAAATACATCATTACGAATGCCGTTAAAAATTAATTTTAGTAGTACTTTTGCAAACAATCAAAATATCTTTTTGAATCTATGAAAAAACCATTTGACTATTCTCGGAGCATGTTCAAATATCACATTTTGAATATGTTCAACGTGATCTCCAAAAAAGTTTAACAGTCCCAAAAGAGTCCTTTATTATGAGAAGATTCCGTTTCATCATGACCATGGAATCGGAATCCATATAACAAGAATTTAAAAACTTCGATCAAAGCATTTAATCGAAGTCTAGTCACTTTTCTCCCTTTCACTTTTCTTATTAAAGACATCAATAGGTTGTTTTTGTTTCAATAGATCTTCACATTTTAGAGAACTTTATTATGAAAACTATTAACATTGCCCACATGCATAAGAAATTTTGATTTTTTACTCCACGAATTAAACCCTTCTGGTCACAAATGCATTACTCCCACCTTGGTTTAACATATAATTTCTAAACAAGTAACAACATAAACAATACGCTTTGTCAAATAATAATATCAATACTTGTGACTTGTGACTGAAAGGTTTTATTCATGGAGTAAAAAGGCTATATGCTTTAAATATCAATACACTTTTTCAAGGCTATATGATTTAATTCGTGGAGTAAAAAAGGTTTAATCCTATGAAAGTGTATTGTTTGTGTTGTTACTTATTTAGAGATTATGTGCAAAACCAAGGTGGGAGTGATGCATTTGTGACAAACGGGTTTAATTCGTGGAGTAAAAAGTCAAGTTTTCATAGGCATGTGGACAATGATAATAGTTTTCATAATAAAGCACTACAAAAATGAATATTATTGAAACAAAACTTCCTATTGATGTTTCCTATCATGAGCAAAGTGAAACGATGAAGAGTGACTATAGAAATCAATTAAATGCCTTGATCGATGTTTCAGATTTCTTGTTATGTGGATTGCCCATTTTGTCGTCATGATGAAACAAAATCTTCTCATGATTGAAGACTCCTTTTAGGATTGTTTTACTTTCTTGAAGATCACATTGAGAATATTCGAAGTGTAATATCAGGAAATCCTCCCAAGAATAACCAAATGATTTCTCCAAAGATTCAAAAAGATATTGATTGTTACTACAATTCGTTTTTGATGACATTGGTTTTGGTGTATTAGGGTTGCTAGTTGATGAGTCTAATAATGTTTCTAAAAGGAACAACTAGCTATGGTTTTGAGTATGTTGATGACTAGTCAAGTAGAGATTTGTCGGGGTTGTCCATATGAAGGAGACGCCCGCTTCGACTCTAAAATTTGCAATTGATTTTTTTATCGAGCCAGAGACCAAAACTCAAGCTTGAAAATTAACGAGTCGAGCACTCGAGCTCAAGCTTTAAATGGCTCGGCTCGAGTTTCCATCGAGCTTTTCGAGCATCCTATATATATACATACATATTGAATCGAGCATTTCAGGACTCAGGTAGTTTAAGTATGTGGAGCCTTGTGCCCTTGTATATATACATATTGAGTCGAACTTAATTAATCAATTCTAGCTGAGATTTTATGGAGTTCGAGCTCAAGCTATATACCAAAAGACATTTGAGCTTTTCGAGCCGAGCTCAAGACTAGTACAAGTACTTCTTCAGTCGATCTCGAGCCTACCCTAAACGAATCGAGCCTGCTTTACTGGTAAGGGCCTTCTTGTAAAATAAAAGATATGATTCAAAATTAATAGAGATGAAGGGTGGAAAAGCAATTGGTAATGATGAAGTTGAAACTCGAAGAGGGTTAAACCAAGAGTTTTTGCTTATGCGAGTAGGGGATATGCGATGGGGTTCACATCACAGAACAATCTCAAGTTTGATTACTTTATTTTCGGAAGTTGTTAAGGTGCTTCAATATGTTAAAGAGGATGGAGAACTAAACACAGTTTGCATCGGCATCAACCACATGCTATTATAACATTTGACTTCGTGTTTTATATGCACTTGATGTTGTATACCTTTGAGTTCATAGACCTATTATCACGAGCACTTCAAAGAAATGATCAAGATATATTGCAAGAGGTTTCATTACCAATGTGAACTGAACACTCAAATAGGGATTGTAAAGGTTTTAAAGAAAGTGGTTTTCATTCCTGTCAGAAGTATAATTAGGGGTGTAATCGAGCCGAGAAGCTCGAGCTCGACAATAAAACTCTTGCTCGATCGAGCCTTAGTTTTGAAACTCGAGCTCGACTTGATAAACTACTCGATACTATCGAGCTCGACTCGACTCGGCTCGATTAAATTCTGGATAAGGGAAATCGAATATATATACAAAATATTCAATCTAATTATATCCCAACAACAATCAAGATGGGTAAAAATAAAAGAATGTAATTTTAGGTTTAAGATTATATAGTTTGATTTATAAAAAAGTGATAAAAACATAATATTACAAAGTTGAAGGGTAAAAATGTAAACTTATAAACTTACTCTAGTAGCTCGAGCTCGAGCTCGACTCGATTAAGTGCGAGTCGGTCTCGTTACGAGTCGATCCCCAGTAGCTCACGAGTTGTCTCGTCTCGTTTACACCCCTAAGTATAATATTGAGATTTTGGATATGGTGGAAAATTATGTCACTTTAAGATATCGGAAGACCAACATCCTCAATCGACATTATTTTGAGGTCTATAGTTTTAATACGGTTTTGGATACACATTCAAGAATTTGGTGATCGTTTGGTGAGGTGACTACCAAATTGTCTAATAATATGGCCGCTTTGAGTCTGTGTGATTCGTTTTTCATGTTTGATGCAAAAAAGTTGGTGAATTTGAGTAAGATGTGCTTTTATGATTTTAAGGTGATTGATTTTTTCTATTGTTTATACTAAGCATGAACTTGAGACCTACTATGAATTAATGTGTCGAGATGATAAAATTTCAAAGGTATTACGGATCTTTTGAGAATGATGGTGGAAACAGGAAATATCTAAATCTATTTGGTGTATCGATTATTGAAGTTAACTTTAGTTTTGCCCATTACAACCGCCACAGTTGAAAGATATTTTTTTAAAGATGAAGTTGATAGAGTCGGATTTACGCAGTTGAATGAGTGGTGAATTATGGAACGGTGCTTGGATTTGTGTGGCTGAACAGTAAACACTTTGCAATGTTACGAATGAAGCTATTATTGATCGATTTCAAAAAATGAAAATTCATGAAGAGCTATTATAAAAGCTAACCTTTTAACTTATATCTCTTAATTAATTGCGCTTTTATTCACAATCTTTTAGTTTTTTTGCTGATCTAGGAGTAATTGTGCTATTTAATTAAATGTTGTTCTGACCCACCAATATAATCATTTATAATCAATTAATCATTTGAATTTTCAAACCAGGAAAGCGAATAAAATTTTTGCAACGGGAGACCTCAAACCTTGGTTTGCCACTAATGGGTGGTTAGGAGATCTATAAATTCCTTCTCACGGAAATCTCTTTAAGCGTTATGCATCCGCAAGATACAAACGCTTCCTTGAGGCTTATCTTAATGAATTTCTTTGTTCCCTAATTCAATCTCCGGATCAAGAATTTGGTGTTTGTTGTCATAATTTTTTTATGGTCCAACTCAATACCTTCTGTTTTCAATTCTCACTAACCTAATACATCTTTCGTTCCATGCCATGTCTTAAAAATGTTGATTGTTCTATAACCTTCTGTACAAATTCTTGTAAAATCATGTGTGGTAACTGATGAAATATGAGAAGTGCTGGATCATAGTATAATGCATTAGTGTAAACTTTTGCTGACATTTGGGCACAACAATGTCGGTAAGAAAGCTATTGCTCCAAGTAACACCAAGCTAGTTACAGGTGAAAGGCGCACCTGATTGAATATAAATATAAATACATTATATAATAACAAAGCAAAGGATATATAACTTGATTATATATAACTATAAATACATTATATAATAATAGTAATATAGTTTTTAGTGCTAAAAACAACCAAAAAAAAAAAAAATCTGTCTCAACTCTTAAATAAACATAAAACTGTCATCTTTAATAGTCTGATCATAATTCTTAATTTTCTATTCACTCTTATCATCTTCTCCTATATCCTCACTGCTCTCTACATCTATCACTTTTCTCCTTGAAGATGATTCTGATTTCTGAAGTTCTGAGAGGGGCAAACTGTGATTCTCTGATTCCCTATATTTCTATTGCCAATAAGAATTAAAGTTTCGTATATATGAATGTATCAACTAACAACCTAATCAATATGCCAACTATCTTTTACTTCCTAAATAGTATCCCCATTTTTTAGGAATTAAAGCAAAACAGAAAAAGGCTGATAGAGAATATGTGAATGTTCCCTTAATGTAAAGTCGAGCACCTCACCAGGTGTTCCTCCACTGGGCTTCACTAAGGCGACCCATGAGAAAAATGCCTTGCCTCAGGCCTCAGCCTTTGACTGCCCTGGTGACACATTGTGTAGAGTAGGGATGTGTGGAATGACCAAAAAACCGAACCGAAATTGGAACCGAAACCGGAACAGAAACCCGATTGGAACCGATTTATAGCATTTGGTTCGGTTATCAAACGTATAATCTTCAATTTTTGGTTATTCGGTTAACCGGAACCGCATTACAATTATTGGTTCGATTATCGGTTCTTGCAATCTTCAATATTCGGTTTTGGTTAAATCGGTTTAGGTTCGGTCCGGTTCCAGAACCGTTTACATCCCTAGTTACGGTCGTTTAAGTTATGGTCGAACCGTTTATATATATATATATATATACATCCATATACATATTTATATATACATACACATCCATATACACACACACACACACACACACACACACACATATATATATATATATATATATATATATATATATATATATATATATATATATATATATATATATATAAGTTCCATGGAGTCCCATATTAGATTGGAGTCCTGGAGTCCATATTAAATGTACATGTTCATTACAATAAAATATTTTATTTCATGCAAAAATGTAATATATAAACATTCAAAAGTGTACTACTGTTGAACAATTCATACAATTTGAAGTTCATTACGATAAAAATGTTATATTTCATGCAAAAATACAATATGCACATGTTCAAAGTGCATCTTGAGATCACATGTGCATATTGTTTAAATATTATAATTTTGCATGATATATAATTTTTTTTTATCGTTATAACTTCAAATGATGTGAACTCGTCAATTGTAATGCACTTTTGAACATGTGAATATTATACTTTTCTATAAAATAAAACATTTTATTGTAATGAACATGTACATTTAATATGGGACTCCAGGACTCCAATCTAATATGGGACTCCATGGAACTTAACCCTATATATATATATATATATCTTATCTTTATATAATTATATATGGGCTCGTTTAGGCCTGCAAGCCTATATGAGCTTGATATTAGATTTAAGTTACGGTCGAGCTTGACTTGCGCTCATGTAATTCGAGCTTTTGTCAGGGGAACGTAGCTCTGCTCAGTTACACCACCGCTAATGGCTATGATATCATCAAATTCTTCAGAAGCTCGTATCATAGTACCAATTTTACAAGAAAATGATTCCTTTCCTTGACAGTAATGGTAGTAACCATAGGCTCATTTGCTTAAAATACGATGACCATATTATGTGTCTTTATGCAAGGAAACGGGGATTCGCCAATAAAGTGCTTTGGGACAACTAAATCAGAACCTCATAGGCAGAACCCTAGCAGACCGAAATCACAACTAGTTTATACTCTCTTGATTTCATCAACTATGATTGCTGGAACTAAAGCTTATATGGGCAACTGCCTTACGTACCTTTTTTTTTATGGATCGTTTGATTCGAAGGAGCAATTAAACTTTTACGAATCTGTAGCGCATCTGTGGTATTTGTTTATAAAGGTGCAAGTAGTGTGAGGGAAGATATGTTTCTTATTTGAGTTTTTGTTAGAAAAAAGGAGCTGTCATACTTTTCCTACTTTTGCATACAAATGCCTAAACTATTTCTTAAAGTAAAAAAGTTCCTGAACGTTTTTCTCGTTGGATCGATAATTTCACTAAAGTATCATTTTTATTCTATTAAGTCCTAGACACATGTTATAATTGTTATACATGATATTATGGACTTTTCACTTCAAAAAAGAAGTTTACATACTTTTTATTAATGATCAAGTCAGGAACCTTATAAAAGTGAATGATTAAATCTGTTGATATTTTGTTTGAATGGTTAAGTCCTTTTAATAAATGAACAATCAATCCTTGCACTTTATAAAAATGAATGGTTAACTTTCAAGGGTACAAGGACTTAATTATTCATTTTAATAAAATGCAAGACTTGATCATTAACTTTAGTGTTCGAACGAAATGTTTAGGTACTTAATCGGACTTCATAATTTAAAAAGTATCCTAGGACATAAGCGCTCAAAACGTCCGTTGGGTTTGTCTTAACTTTTTCCTTTACATTAAGGCGCTATTTGTTTTTTAAGAGGTTAAATGTTTGAAGTTTGAAAACCATATTTAAAATTAAGAGGTGGTCTTAATATCTGAAATCTGAAATTAAGAGGTGATCTTAAGATTGTTTGTTTCGTAATATGAAACATCTGAAAAATATTACTTTAAAATATTAGATCTAATCAAATATATATTATAATTAATTAATTTATATGAACAAAATTAAATTATAATAATTAATATGATAAATATTTTTAAAATAGAATTAACTGAACTTATATTTTAACCAACACCTTAAAAAAGATAACTGGAATTATAATAATTAATATGATAAATAGTTTTAGGGTTTGTAAACTAATAATAAAAAAAAACCCTTAATTTTTTTTTCCAGAACCAAGCCTCCCTCTTAAAATTAAGAGGTAAATTCAGAGGTTGCAATCTCTTAACTCTGAAACTAAACAAATAATCTTAATTTATCTAGATTTGAGTTTTAGACTTCAGATTCTTTTAAGAGTCTCTTAATGAAAAACAAAGCCTAAATGAACTCACTTCTTTCTAGATGTCGTCATCATCTATAAATATGTCGAACAACAAATCCGCAGTGTGTGACTTGTAAGTATTCTTAACTGGCCTCCTGAAAATTGGTAAATATGATGGGTTTTCCGACAATTACCCGATTCATTTATTGTAATTTCGGTAAGCATCAATTTGTGATTCATCAAGCCACTAAAAATAGACTTCATTTTGTGACACAGATTCTTCAGACTTCTTAATCGATCGTGTTCTTGTGTTTTGCAGGTTGAAGTAGAGCGCAATCCTAATGCTACTGATCTCAATCACAAAGCATTGCCATCAGATAATCACAAGCTTGATTGAAGCTAAATTCTCTTTGCATCAATGGCATACTTAACATCTAAAAACATGTTTTTGGGTAACTTTGGCAACTTACAGGTCGTGTGATTGTCTTGACAACTTACAGGTCGTATGTATATGCTGGTGAATTTTCAGAACTCTTTGAAAACGCATTCTGGTAAACTGTAAATTCTAGTACTTTTTATCGACTTATTGACATTGTATTTGGGTAAAGATCTCCATAGTACATGGTTGAAGTCTTAAAAGACTTGAAAACTAGCGCTGACAGAGGCGGTGGCCTGTGGTTTGAAATCGTAAAAAACCAAATCTTTTTAACGGATTTCTTCATGTTTGAAATCGTAAAAACCAAATCTTTAACTGGATTTCGAAGCAAATCAACCTCATTGCCGAGGCCAGACAAGGTTTGTTGGTTGTGTGTGTACATGTGTTGCATAAGCTCAAATGATTTTTTCGAGAACGATCTGTGTTTTGTTGTGTTAATTTATATTTTGAAGGGGGATAACGAAAATGTATATCTATATAAAATCAATTAACTTACTAAATAATGAAATCATAATCAACTAATTAAATCATGATATAGTTAATTAAACATAACGTAAGTAATGTTAATTTAATAGTAATTTATAAAACGTAATGAAAGAAATTAATAAACATATAAAATGTAAAAACATTTAATTCAAAACTGGTTTATTAAATTAAGTTACAGATATATGTTTGAAATTAATGAAAAAATAATTAGCATTAATTATAAAATATCAAAAAAAATATATATATAAAAAATATTAAATAAAAGATTGCATATTTTTAAAATTTATAATATTAAATGTTGTGTAATAAAGAAACAAAACTAATAAATATATTAATAAAGTAAGTATAATTAAAATTATGTATTTGTTCAAATAATCTTTGAGTAATAAACTAAATAGAGAGAAAAATAGTCATATATAATTACTTTATAAAAATTTTAATCATAACTTATTAGTTGACTAATGAAATTTAAAATAAAAACAAAACGACATCTTTCATCCTTTTGATTTGATATTCATCCTTAATTTGCTCATTTTGTACGCTTTAGTCCTATGGTTTTACTATTTTCCATCTTACTCCAAACTTTATTTATTTTTCTTTATTATTATATTCATTTTATTTATAAACACAACTTTTTATTTATGAATATACTTATTTGTTTAGTATTTTTCTTATATTTACTATAATTTAGTATTTTATTTATATATTATTAACTAAAAAATTTTTATTTTCTTTATTAATTTATTTATAAATTTATATTCAGCATTAATTAACTTTAACATTATCATGTGTTAGTTAACATTGTAAAAGTATATGAATCAAAGAAATCAATTTCTATAAATTAAAAACAAAAATTCATTAGGAGTGTTAAAAAACCGAAACCAACAAAAAAAAAAAAAAAAAGCGAACGCCCAAAATCGAAATAGAAACCGTAGATTTGGTTTTATAATTTTAAAAAACCGAATTTTTTTGTTTGCTTCCGGCTTTAATATAAAAATCAAATCTAAATATCTGAACCGAACCGATATATATATTTATATATAAAAATCGCACCATGTTCGCTCCTAAATTTATACATTCACATAGTTGACTTGTTAATTAAGGATAAAAGGTATACCAGTCATTTTCTACACCTTTTAATTTAAGGATAACTGCGCAGAAAACCCACAACTTGTCAGTTTTTTGTGATTAAAACCCCAAACCATTTTTCGTTGTATAGAAAACCCCGAACTAACTAAAAATCAGTAAATCAAGGTTTTATCAATGGGTAACCGGTTAAAACGGGTTATTAATCCTACGTGGACCGATAAATAACCTACGTGGAATAAATTTTAATTGTTGAAACCGGTATCCAAGTATTACACATCACTTAAGCCCTCGTTGATAATTTTTAATTGTAATTTTTAAACGGAATTACATCATTAACGGAGTTTAAATGATGTGTAATACTTGGAAACCGGTTTTAACAATTAAAATTTGTTCCACGTAGGTTATTTACTGGTCCACGTAGGATTAATAACCGGTTTCAACCGGTTACCAATTGATAAAACCTTGATTTACTGATTTTTAGTTAGTTCGGGGTTTTTTATGCAACGAAAAATGATTTGGGGTTTTAATCACAAAAAAACTAACAAGTTTGAGGTTTTTTGCACAGTTATCCCTTTAATTTATGATAATATTGACTTTAAACTCAGTTCAATTAAAACCATTTGAATTTTGATAATACACACACACCAATTCCAATACAAAATTTAAGATGCGTTTAGTTATCGAAAATTTTCAAAATTTCCATCTCACTTTTCAAATAAAATGAAAACTTGTTTACCTAACAAAAATTTCATTTCACTTTTTAAAATAGGGTGTTACTTCATGCACCACATCTACATCCTATAATTGACCTAAAATATGCATTTTTTTATAACTAATCATTATAGTTTATTTGTTTATACATTTTTGTCCAATCATAAGATAAATATTTATAGGTCAAATACATAGAGGTGGTGTATGAGAAATTAGAGGTGGTGCATGAAAAAATAGCCTTTAAAATATAACTTTTCATATTCTCTCTATTACTTTTTAATTACCTACCCTACCCTACACTCTCTTTCTCTCTCTTACTTTTCTATCACCTATCATATTTTTCTTATTTTATAAACACTCATATTATTTTTCTTAAAACTAAAACTTGATCATCTAAACAAGTTTTCACTTTTTTTTATAGAAACCCTTGTTTTTTCTGAAAACTATAACTTGAAAACTGAAATTGAAAACTGACTAGTTTTCGTTAACTAAACGCAAAAAAAAAAAAAAAAAATCTTTTTTCTGTCCACAATCCACGATCAACCGCCAGTTCATCCTCATTCCTTCACGATCTCCCTATACCACCACCATTTATGTCACTCTCTTCAACTAAATGACACATCATAATAATATCATAAGTGACAATATCACATAAACTCATATTACATTATGTTAAGGGGTTACACAAATTACTCTTAATTAAACTTTACACAAACATATTACTGAATACACAATATTGTTGATACATACAATTGAAATTGACACATGTAGACATAGAGCTGCTAATCATCTATCATAATTAACTGAATTAACTAACATGAGTCTGATACATATACGGAACCGTCATAAACAATGGCGGATCTAGAAAAAATTATTGCTGGTGGCACCAATACATTTTACAATTGTCATCTGCGGCATTTCATTGTTTGAATTAAGTGAAACATTGTTTGAACCACTCCATTACCGAATTAAAACTTTTTTTTTTTCAAAAATTTATCCATTGAAGTATTGAACCTATAATTGTCAATTAAGACTTTATAAAAGACTTAAACATACAATGACACATAGCAAGCATCACTCAATTCTCAACTAAGTAAACATTTAGAAATTAAAAATATGTAATCAGTTAACAAGGCCAGTATCATTTAACTAAATAAAATTCTCAAAGTATTAAAATCACAAAGCAAGAGCCTAGAACCAAAACAATTTTGGTCTTCCCCTTCGGCAAAGCCTCTCAACAATAAATATAAATAAATTTCGTACCTTTAGGAACTAGGAAGAGGTGTAATCATCTAATCGATGGAGAATCGTAGAAGCCGAGAAGGGCAGCGCAGGTGCAGCCCGCGCAGGACGACAAGAGGATTGGAGGAAATCGATTTCTATGGAGAAGTGAAGAAGGGCAGCGCAACACACACTCACACACACACAAAGACGTAACGATGACGTGCTTCTGCCTTCTGCTTTGGACATGGACGAATGGACGTGGATTAGGTTTTCAATTTGTGGCTTGTGGGCTAAATATATTGGGCTGCTATGGAGCTATGGGGTCCCTAACAAATATGGGCTGGGTGCACTAAAAGAGAAGACAAAAAAATTTCTATCCCAAAAGTGATATCAACCTACTGTATTGCCGAAGCGATGATCCCGAAAGTAACTCCCAGCTCCTACTTCGGTTGCGATTGCTGCTGATCTACATTCTGACTCCCTGAGACACATCAGATTCAAAAACATAACATGGGAAGCTCGTGAGTACACGATAGTAGACTGTAAATTCATAATTCATGCAATTCATTCAACATTAAACACAAATCATATGAACAACAATATCAACACAATCTGCTGAATGATTATTGAGAAGAGAAATATTACATGGATGTTCTTTTGACTTTCTTGCAAAACATTCCTTCTCTCTAATCTGAATTGTGATGCATGTACTCTTCTCAGCATGTGTACATCTCAACATTACAATACTTCTATTTATATACACAATATAACTATTGTGTATTTACAATTCAGTCCCTGAACTATTACAAAATATTGTTTTCAACTCTATTTATTATTGTATCCAATAATCTCCCCCTTAGAGATGAAAACAATTTTCAATTAAAGTTATGTTCAGGTTGATTCTTTTCTTGAATCTTCTTCTTTTGTTTGATGTTTTCTGGGACTTCAAAACTCTGTCTCTCTCCTCTTTAATCTCTGAATCTTCAGATAAAAATTTCTTCTTCATTGTCTCTCTCTGATCTTCATATCTCTTCTTCTCTGACTTTCTCTTTTCTTGATAGCACACTCCCCCTTGAATCATGAATAACTCTCGATTCTTTCCCTTGATCAATCGTCTTGAAATGATTTAGCCATTGTCTTCAGTTGACTTCAAACTACTCAACAGTTGTCTCTGAATTCAGTTTTTCTCCCCCTCATGATGATCATAATGAATATGAACATCATGGAAATCTTTAGAGACATTGATTCATCGAATATTACAGTATATGAAATACAACAACAATTACAATTTTAAACATATATCAAATTGATTTTCTCCCCCTCAAATTGATATCCTCTTCCCTATACTAAACAAATCTATCTCACTCCCCCTAAAAAATTTCACTCCCCCTCAAATTGATACTATATATTTTCAGAACAAAAACAAAGCTTTTCAACTTTGGGGAAAGTGAAATACATTCATTTTGTGAAATAACGAGTCCAGGTCCACATAGGATTCCTGTTTGCACAATAGACATAATCTATGTGATCTACTCTCAGCGCTGGCGTGATGTTAACTGTAGGTCCCGAGAGGTTCCCAAAGTATATAGTTATAAGCTGTAGAGGGGGGGTGAATACAACAATTTAAAAACTACACACTCTTTTCTCAATGTTTGTATGTATTATCAACAATTTGTTAATTACAAACAAGCTTGAATGCGGAATAGTTCAAGCTGAGATGACAGATACAACAGTATGTTCACTAGTCTAAGACAAACTCAAACTAGTATACAATGAATACACTCACTAAGAAGCACTCACTGTGTTTACAAGACTTAAGGGAACAGCTTATGTAGAACAGCTTATACACACAGATGCTGGTTTACACAGAAGGTTTGCATGCATGAAAATCACACTTGCACGTTCACTCTTGGGTTTCAGCACTTAGCTTTCTTCACACTTCTTTCTGACCTTAGAAGCTTCCTTTTATACTCACTTAGAGGATCTAAGAGAAACATCTTCATTGGACGGAATGAAAAAGGAGAAGTCTTGTTGAAAAGACAACATAACCTTTTCTGCACTTTTCTGAAAAGCAGACTTGTCTTCACATGTGCAGAACTTTTGTCTTTTACTTTGTCTACTGTTGCATTGCCTTTAACTAATTTAGGAATGTCAACTTTGCGTCTTTCTTCCCTGTAAAGGCCAATTTTTTGATATAAGAAAAAGGTCTGTCACCCTTTTTCAAATAACCTTTTGTCCTTCAGTTAACAGAACAGCTTGGGCAGGCTGAGCAGTTCTGTTTTCACACTTTGGCTTCGACGTTGTAAACTGATCTGGTAGTTAAAAACAATACATGATGACTTGGAAACAAATTCCATAAGTGTTTAGCCTGTTCACAAAGAACAGGTTCTGTTCACAAAGAACAGAACACTTTAAAAATGCCCAAGCTGCTCAACAGTGTAGAGCAGCGTAGACAGTTTATGTCCAGCCTGATCAGCAGACTGATCAGCTTGGACAAACTGTCTTGGTTGCAACACATGCAACATATAGAACAGCTTTAGACTGATATTGCAAATCATTTTCAGGTTTCAATAAGGCATATAACAGGCCTTAAATTCAACCTTCAAATGCATCAACAGGTTTGATTATAAATCTCCCCCTCAGATGTAGAACAGGTTTGACTGAGGCCTTTTTGTGCCTAACATAGTTAAATATCAGACATTTTCTAAAATAATTCTATTTCAAACATGCGTGTTTGAAATTCCTTTATTTTAGAAAATATCTGTTATTTAAATTTAAGGGTTGTGTCACAAAGTTAAACTTCAATATTTCCTTATCTATGTACATTTTTAATAATTAATGATCCTGAAATTGCTTTATGAATTGTTCATCATTAAGTGGGATGCTAATTTATCCAGGTTTGTCTGTATCTTAAGGGTTTAAAAGGCTCAAGAGTTTTAAAAAGAAAAGGATATGTGTTTATATGAGGGGGAGTATATTTAGGATGTTAGCTTATGTATTTTTCATTTTTAACTTCTCTATAATTTGAAGTTTTAGGCTATTTAAATTTTTAGATTTTAATTTTAATGTCGTACGTCAGAAAAACACAAAAAGATTTTATTTGTTTTAATATATCGAAAAGTCAAAAAAATATTTTTATTTTTTATTTTTGTCATAGCTTAATTTATAAAGAAAATCACACAAATATTTTTTACTTCACTTTATGTTGCATTTAGTGATTACATTCTGTATTAATTGTGGTCTTCAAAGAAAAATCAGAAAAAGTCAAAAAGATTTTTTTAATTGGGCTTATTCTTTTAAATTTTAAGTTTGTTAATTTTTTTTTGTTCTGGCCCATATTTTTAATTTAATTTGAATCCGGCTGGTCCTTTTGTTAGAAAAGGCACGGATCCACTCGACACGACCCGCCCCACTCGGTTTTTACTCATTTTAGCTACTTTAATCTGTTCTATTTAGCTTAGTGTAGTTATATAAATTGTTCATTGGATGTTTATACATTAGGATCTGCATTTTTATGAATTTTTTGACTGTTCACGTTGCATGTGCATGAACACTTTAAATGCTGGAAAATATTCTAAGTCCCAACTTCGGACCATCCGAACTTCGGATGACTTCCCTTAGAAAAATTTCACATGTTTTAAATGTCCCATCCGAATTTAGACCACTGTGTATCCGAATTCGGACCACTGTGCATCCGAATTCGGTCTTAATCAGCATTGTTCATCGAAACTTATTTTTCTAAGTCTTTTCATTTTTACCACCATCCGAATTCGGTCACCATCCGAATTCAGTTCCCATACTTAGATTTTTCATGCATTCTTCATTCGAATTTCGGACTGAACCGAATTCGGATCAGTGTTCATCCGAATTTCAGCTCATTCGAAATTCAACACTTAGCATTTTTTTAATTTTCCCATTTTTGCATTTTTCTCAAAAATAAAAAATCTAAAAAATATTTCAAGTCCTTTGCACCATTGATTAGAGTTAGGATCAGTGTTTGAGTGAAAATGTCTCTTCTAACATTGGTCTCTTAACGATTGACTTTGGACTTTATTCAGTAGAATTCACATTCTACTGATAAAGACCCGATGCTTTAAACAGAATAGACAGTTTCTATTTCACACTTGTCTCCAACTTAGTATCAATTTTTTTATTCTTTTAAGTCTGCTACTCTAACACTGCTGCATGTTTTCAGGACTCATGGACCCCAAAATCATTCTAACTGTTCCTCATTCACCCCTCCCGAATAATAACGCACAACTCCTCGAGGAGTCTATTCTACCCCAATCCCAATATGTCGAGTTTGCCCCCCACAATTGGCAACTTGACATTTCCACCCTCCGTCATGAAGCCGAGAATATTGCCTTTGATATCCTCAAAGGCCACCCACTCTTCTACTCCCTCACCACCGCTATCTGTACCTTCCATATATCTCCAACAATTCTGAAATCATCTCACTTTTGTGTCTGATGCCGAACCCCACTTCCTTTCTACCATAGACTGCGTTCCAGTCAAAATTACCCAAGAAGCCATCCACCACATTCTCCGCCTCCCTGCTCAAGCCTTTTCTCTCTCTAGATATGCCTTTGCACCCATCCCTTCCCTTCTAGAAACCCTTGACGAAATAAAATCACTCGGATATGATGGCCCACTCTCAAAGCCATCTGGATTCAAAACAAAGCACCTTCAAGCACACTGGAGGGTATTGTTCGACATTATCAACAAATGTTTCACCGAGAAACATTCGGGCCATGACTCTGCTTCAATCCAAGTTCTTTCCATGTTTGCCACCTTCGCGCTCAACCAACACTACGACTACGCGACATTCCTTTTTGAGGAATGGAAAAGAGCTGTTCGAGAGAAACGAACAAAGCGCGACCATAAGTACATACCCTTTCAACGGTTCCTTCAACTGATTATCCAGTACGCCATGGACAAGGACGATGACATTCATGAGCGTCCAGAAGCAGACGTATATTTCACCGCCGCACTTCAATGAATAAACATCCCGAAGGTAAATCCCAGTGTACCGGTAATGACGATTCCACTGTCACTGTTACAACAAGCTGTTCAAACATAGAGGGTCAGGGAATATATTAGGGTTCTTTATCCGGATGAGACTCAGTCGATTCCGACTGAGCCTAACCAGTCCGAAGGTGAGGCGAGAGTGAGTGAGACTGAGGGAGTAGAGGTGGCTGTACAAAATATTCTGGGTTTGGGTGAGAGGGAGTTGTGTGAGGCAAGGGAGGGAGATGAACGTGAGGAGGCAGAGGCGGCCGATTCTGAACAGACCATCTCAGTCCAATTGAGAGATCAAGGAGTTAAATCTGATGGAGATCTTAGCCCCCAAAGCCGGACAACCATCCATAAGACCATTCGTAATGGTCGAAACAACCCCCACCATCCAGTTGGTTTCCCCTCAAAGGGAAACCACTTCATTCCACGGGGATATTGCACATACTCCATCACCCTCTAACTCGGAGAGCCGTGATGTTGAAACCGGTCACACGTCGCCCCCAGTGACCATCATTCGCTAGACCACAGCTCACACCCCACCCCCACACACTCAGCACGATGCCTCCGTGGTGTCCACCCCCGAACAAGCCGCCTTCGTGGCGGCTCAATAAACTTCCAGATAGCGCATCCCATAGTGGAGCCAGAAATGATGGAAGGAAATCCTGATATTGCAACTCAAATGCCATCAACATCGGGCCATCCCGGGATCAATCTCGAGATGTTAACAGCAGCTCTACGTGGTGCTGGTGTTGTCAACCGGGCTGACCTGGACGCCCAAAAGGAGGCTGCCGAGGAGCGACATACCGCCCTTTTATCATTCATCAAGGGTAAGGGTGTTGCATCTGAGGATCTGCCACCACTAGGTACCCGATCAGTCCAAGCTCAAATTTCAGAGTTATCAGATAAGATGGATGCGCTTACACGTCTAATTCTTCAAGTACAAGAACAGATAAACTTCATAATGGACCATCTTGAATCTGCAGTTATAGAGCTACAGCGCCGTCCTCAGGCTGACGACCCTGATCACCATGAGGGGAAGAAGCGTCAAAGAGTTCAATCTGAGGAGCTGATGATGATTGTAGGGGGAGCAGAATCAGAGGGAGCAGATGTTCAAGGGTATGGGGAAAAAGGATCCAAGGTTCAAGAAATGTTAGAAGACGAGCCTATGGTTGAAGGCCCAGCTCCTTTAGATCCTATGTCGGCTATGGTGGAGTATGAACCAATATTTGAAAAGGTCAAAATCATATGAGTGTCTGATACAAACTTTGATATTGACGAAGACTATCCTATGATTATTCCAAACCCTGAACCTGAGTCTCCACAAAAATCTTCATCATCCTTTGAATTTTTAAGTTCCCCACCCCATGTGCCTCAACAAGAAATATTATCCTCTATCCAAGCTTCCTTCCCTACTCCCAAAGTCCAAAGTCCTCCCAAAGTCCAAACAATACCCCAACCTCAAACCCAGGAACCAGACTCTTCAGGCCCTAGAACTGTGGATTCTTTTGATAATAGGCCTGAAGAACCTGGCTTTCACGATGAAAGTGATCTATATTGGGTTAGCTGGTATTCAAAAGGTGGGGGGTACATGCTTTACCCGAGGAATTAAAAGAAGAGCTAAGGCAAGAACGTAGGGGGAAAATTGTTAAACTACTTGAAGCCCCTCCAACCGAATTAGAAGAAGCCCCAGTTCAAGGCTTAAAAGATTTTTTGAGAAAATTCCCGGCAGAGCAGTTTCAGAATCCCTTTTTGGAAGAAAGATTTAAAATGGTATTCAGGAAGAGGCCTGGGTCTTTCAGCAGACACCTATGAATGGAACTAACTAATGTATCAAAAGCTGAACAGGCTGAGTATAATCAGATGATGCTCATGGAGAAAAGACCAAAGGATAAATATTGGTTAAAATCAAAGATCGTAAAGCTTGTCAGGATCCATATGTACAAGAGAGCTCGAGTGTTCACTCCTGCATTCGAGGTTCTCAGAGAAGATGGAATAGTTCAGGATCTGCATGAAACGGACCTAGACTTCGTGAACGTAGACGACGTTGATTATCTGCATGATAGATTGAAAAACAGAATCAAGAAACGTCTAACTCACATGACAGCGGTTGCCGCCCTTACCAGAAGCATGAATCGCCGCTTCATTGTGATGTGCTTAAGGGACTTTCAAATGGCGATTGAGAGTGCATTGGTTAAAGTAGGTCTAAGAGCTCCAGAGCAAGACATCTTTCTACTAGACCACTACCCAGCGTTCAAAGTTTTATTTGGGGGGGGGGGGGGCAGCCGGGAATCATATTTTTGAATCAAAAAGGACTGAAAAGATTTATGTGCTTTGAGGATTTACCTTTTTACTCCGACAAAACTATCAGATTAGTCAGATCCGAGCTTACCAAAAGAATACAAGAAAACGATGCTCAGAGAATCCCTGAACTCAAACACAAATCGAAGGAGATTCAAGATATTCTCAGCAGCATAGAACTGCTGAACGAGAGGCTACACTTAAGGCAAGTGACTAGACGGTTCGACGTCGTCCTTGGCCTCCGAGAAACTACGGATCACGCTCGAGTTCACCCACAACGATCGAAAAGGGGGAGATTGTTAGATATATAATTTCGATCTTGTGGCTTTCTTTTGTAATAATTATTATTAGTTTATTTGCTTGTAAGGCAATGGTCGAAGACCATGGGCCTTCTTCGGCCACTTCTAGGATCAAAACACAGCACCAAAAATAAAATATAAACATATACATATGCTAAACACACATATGCACAAACACTACACTATTTCATTATGTTTTGCAGCTCGATAACACATACATACGCTACACGCAACACCTAGATACATCATTCTGTTTTACATTAATGTGCTGCTAATGTTTTATTTGTTTATCCAGCAACCATTACACACTACTTACTCTAATTTACTCATTAATAGGCTGCTGCTAAGAAATATTAAACATGTTGCACACACATTGTACATATACATACATACATATATATATATATATACATACATATATATATATATATATATATATATATATATATATATATATATATATATATATATATATATATATATATATATATATATATATATACACATGTCTACTGCTGTCATTTTAATCAAAGCACACATATATCTGCAGCACACATACAACATATATATACACACAACACAAGCAACATTTCTATACTAAGTCTCGGACATATGCACACTAATTGCTTTTGTTTCTGGAAAACTCCGAGACTTATATATATGTTCAGAGCCTCAGAATCTGCTACGGACAGATATAAAGACCATTTTAGTTTCAGAACTTTATTTGAAACTTCAAATTAATCCTCTAAAATGCAATAATCAACAATTAAACTCTTTAGGAATACATGCATGCTTTCAATTTCAGATTTATAGCACTAATCTTTGTCTAATTTTATGGTTTTTGAAGATAAACTTTTGTTTTCTTAAACCTATTGAAGCCGTGGGCTTCAAATAAGACCAAAGAACACTTTAAACATAAAAATTACCTTAAAAATCTTGTTATTTTGATACTTGGTGCTTGCTTGATGGATTTCTTGCTTGCATTTTTGGCATTTTAAGCCAATTCTTGTGGTGTTCTTGAGATGAGCCGTAGATGATGAAATAGAGTAGAGAAATTGATTTCTCAAATTAGGTGATAAAATGGTTAAATGAAAGAATTGAGTATTTATATTTTAGAGTTTGATAAATTGTCCATTTGACCCCTAAACTTGTTTTTTTTATTTCATTATTTGAAATTGTTACTTTATAATAAATACATAACATGTATTTAACTCAATTATATAGTTTATCTTTACTTATATAAATTGCTAGTCAAATAATGTAAATAAAATTACATTATTAAGTCAAATATAAAAAGTTAAAAATCCAGGTTGTTACAACTCAGCTTCAAGACTTCCTTGACAAGGGTTTCATTAGGCCGAGCTCTTCTCCATGGAAAGTGCCAGTTTTATTTGTCAAGAAGAAAAAGGGTTCATACGAATGTGTATTTATTACCGGAAGCTTAACAAGGTAACTATCCGTAACAAGTATCCTCTGTCGTGCATAGACAACCTTTTTGATCAATTGCAAGGTGCTTCCTACTTTTCCAAGATTGATCTAAGATCGGGTTACAATCAATTGAAAGTAAGAGAAGAAGATGTGCCGAAAACAACATTTTGGACTCGGTACGGACATTATGAATTTCTTGTAATGACGTTTAGACTCAGTAACGCACCGGCTGCATTTATGGATCTTATGAACCGTGTATGCCGACCTATGTTGGATAAGTCGGTCATCGTATTTATAGATTATATCTTGATCTATTCGAAGTCAGAAGCTAAGCATGCTACGCAATTATGCGAAATGTTGGAGACTCTTCGAAGAGAACAGTTGTACGCCAAGTTCTCCAAATGCGACTTTTGGCTGCGGAAAGTACAGTTTCTGGGGCATGTAATTTTTGGAAGCGGAGTATTTGTTGATCCAGCCAAGGTTGAGGCAATACAAAATTGGGAGCAACCAAAGAATGCATATGAAGTAAGGAGCTTTCTCGGATTGGCCGGGCATTATCGGCATTTTATACGTGATTTCTCCAAAATCGCGGTGTCTCTGACTTCTCTCACTAAGAAGAAGTCTTTTATTGTTTGGGTCGAGGAGCAAGAAAAAGCTTTTCAAACATTAAATACTTGTTTAGTGAATGCCCCAATTTTTTCCTTACTTGAAGGCAATGAAGACTTGGTGGTTTATAGTGATGCATCTGGTTCAGGCCTTGGGTGTGTGCTTATGCAGCGAGGGAAAGTTATCGCTTATGCTTCACGACAACTTAAGGAATACGAGAAGAAGTATCCTGTTCATGACCTTGAGCTGCAGTAGTTTTTGCTTTAAAGTTGTGGCGGCATTATTTGTATGGCACTCGTTGTCAAATCTATATCGACCACAAAAGTTTAAAGTATATCTTTGATCAACTGAATCTTAACATGAGACAACAGCAAGCAATGGAGTTGATTAAGGATTTTGACTGTGAAATTGTTTACCATCCTGGCAAAGCCAATATTGTGGCTGATGCCCTTAGTAGGAAGATGTACAGAGATCGAAAAGAAGCTCTTACTATGTGCTTAATTATGTGTCGGTCAGACCGTCGATCGTTAATGACATACGGAGATGTAAAGGTGAAGCACTCCAAGCTGAAAATATTAAAGCCGAACGT
Organism: Centrapalus pauciflorus; assembly: GCA_020465985.1. Lineage (NCBI taxonomy): Eukaryota > Viridiplantae > Streptophyta > Magnoliopsida > Asterales > Asteraceae > Centrapalus > Centrapalus pauciflorus. The sequence goes on along the minus strand of JAANYP010003390.1, from coordinate 30,273 downwards.
CTTGTCGGACAAGTTTCTTTGTTAATCGATAACTCTTTTAGGTTAAAGACCTATATGGAGCGTATATGGATTCCAAAGTTAGGCGGACTTTATGAGATGTTTTTACAAGAAGTGCACAACTCTAAATATTCATATCATCCCGGCAGTACCAAGATGTACCGAGACATGAAAGAAGAGTATTGGTGGCCAAGATTGAAGCGTGATGTGAGAAGTTATGTAGAGAAATGTTTTGTGTGCCTAAAAGTCAAAGCTGAGCACCAGCAGCCCTATGGTAGTATGCAGCCACTTCCTATTCCGGAATGGAAGTGGTATCATATCACTATGGATTTTGTTACTAAGTTGCCGAAGATTTTGCGCCAGCATGACAGTATCTGGGTAATTGTTGATCGCCTCACTAAGACAGCTCACTTCATTCCCATTCGAGAGACGTATTCTCTGGAGCGGTTAGCTCAAAATTACATCAATGAGATCATTTCACGCCACAGTATTCCTAAGTCAATTGTATCGGATTGTCATTCTCGTTTTACTTCTCATTTATTGGATAGTTTTCAGTAAGCTTTGGGCACTCGAATTAAAATGAGTACGGCGTATCACCCGCAAACCAATGGTCAAAGTGAGCGCACCATTCAAACTCTTGAAGATCTTTTGCGGGCATGTATTATCGATTTTGGAGGTTGTTGGGATACTCACCTGCCCTTGGTTGAGTTTACTTACAATAACAGTTACCATTCATCAATTGAGATGCCTCATTTTGAAGTCTTGTATGGTCACAAGTGTTTGACTTCGACTTGTTGGCAAGAAGCAGGTGAAAAGCCATTGTCCGGACCCGAGATTCTTCAGTTAACTCACGATAAGATCAAGTTAATCCGAGACCGAATCAAAGAAGCTCAAGGTCGGAAAGTTTATTCAGATAAGAAGCACAGGCCAGTTGACTTTAAAGTTGATGATTATGTGATGTTGAAAGTTTCCCATTGGAAAGGAGTACTTCGTATTGGAAGGCAGGGAAAACTGAAACCTCGATACATTGGACCTTTCAAGATCCTTGAAAGAATCGGATCACAAGCCAACCGTTGGAGTTTCCTGAAGAGTTAGCGGGGATTCATAATGTATTTCATGTTGGTTATCTACAAAAATGCCTTGTTGAACTAGATTCGGCTGTGCCAGTTACTGATGTCCAAATTGCCAATAAGGTGAGATATGTGGTGGAGCTCGAGTCAATTCAAGGTGAGAAAGTTAAGAAGCTCCGAAATAAAGAGATTGAGATGGTTCTTGTCAAATGGAAGCATCACCTTGGTGCACATCTTACATGGGTAACCAAGGTAGAAATGATGGCTAAATATCCAGAGTTATTTGCCTCGAAGTGATTCCGTGGGTGGAATCTTTTCAACGGGGCAAGAATTGTAACATCCAATAATTTAGGTACCCTTTAATATTTTAATATTTTATTGTCTTATATCTTATGCTATTATGGGGGTTAGTAACAATTTTTTTAAAACTAAAACTTCAATGTTCATGGTTGCGCATATAAGGCTTGTACTATGAGCTTAACAAATTGTAGTATGAGTAGAATAGTTGTTCAATAGTGGCCAAAATATATAGAAATAACTTTAGTGGTCAAATTAAGTTGATGAAAGGATTTCAGGGACTAAAATGCAAATCTGGAAAATAAAAATATGATTTTGTAGAATTTACATGATTCGTCTAGAAGCCTTAAACCATTTATATATATATATATATATATATATATATATATATATATATATATATATATATATATATATATATATATATATATATATATATATATATATATGTATGTATTCCTCTTCCTTATTTTCCCCCATATGTTTGGAGCCATTTGAGACCAAGAACAATTTCAACAACAATCTGAAAGTTTGAGGAGGAAGGGAACAACATTGGTAAGTGTTTCAACTTCATCTTCTTCCTTGATATATCATTCTTATCTTCATCAAAATCTTAGCTCATCAATGGAGGATTTTGAGTTTTATGGCAATCAAGTTATAAACATTATTAACGAGTTCTAGCATGAATAACAAACCATTCCATTTTGAGGTTGATAATGAATCTTGAATGACTCAAATGGGATATTGGGGATTTAACCTAGATATATATATATATATATATATATATATATATATATATATATATATATATATATATATACATATATATATATATATAGAATATGGTTCGAGAGAGTACCACCATTATGCTGCGCACCAGGAGGTACCACCTTTAAAAAAACTTTTTTTCATAAACATATTTTATTTAACACTATGAAGTTCATATGTAAATTTCACATACATTCACATCTCGTAGCTCCTAAAAAATGATGTGAACACACACTTATATAATTTTGAATGTATGTGAACGTGCATTTATGTGATGTGTGATTTCATGCACTTAGATTGTTCGGATTTGCATGAAATTCACATATGATCTTAGTAATGTTAATTAGAACATGTTCATGAAAAAAATTTCAAAAAAATTACTTTTGAGGGAGGTACCTTCTGGTGCGCTGCATTAGAGGTGGTACTCACTTGAACCTAAGTATATATATATATATATATATATATATATATATATATATATATATATATGTATATATATATATATATATATATATATATATATATATATATATATATATATATATATATATATATATATATATATATATATATATATTATATATATATATATGTATATATATATATATATATATGTATATATATATATATATATATATATATATAAAGAATCAAATGATGGAATCAATGATAATTAAAGGGTTTTAAAAGTGTTTATATTATGTATTTGAAGCTTATGAAAAAGGATTCAAGTTGTACTAGTTGCACATTTGAGTTTTGGGGAAGGTTTGGGTTGTGCAGCCATGGAAAACGTCATGTGCAGACCTGGAGACCAGTGCTCACACCGTGACCCTTCGTTTAGTCATGGCGTGACCAACTTTCTGATTTGCAAAGTCCGTTTTGAGCGTCGGTTGGTTGGCTTGTGTCTTATACATGTTTTGTACTTCTAAATTAAGGGTTTAAGGTATAGTAAAGTCTAATTAGAATTAGGGAACTTGTAAGGCTTTCAAATGATGTGTGAACATTCTTGAAGGAACCGAAAAAGTGTAAATGTGCAACTTAAGATTTAAGATGTGTTGCTTAGGTCTTAGAATCACCAATCACATATTATAACTAGTTAATTGATCTCTTTATCCTTTAAACATAGTTGAGAAATACTAAAACTCTTAATAAGAGACTTTGAACCATAATTATAAGATCACAGAAGTGAATGAAAACTTTGTTAAGGAGTTGTTTGTTGGGAAATATTCTAAGTATGTCAAGCTGTTAGTTAGATTTCTCAAACTGTTAGTAGATTTTTATGTGTAATTTCAAAGTTCAAGCTATTAGTTGAGAAAGTTCGAGCTGCTAGTTCAAAAGTTCAAGCTGCCAGTGTTCAACTTCAAGCTGCTCAACAGATAATCTTCAAGCTGCTCAACAGCTCAATAATCAGAAAGTGCTGAAATTCAGGAAAAGATATATATATTCGAAGATTCAAGCATATCTACTACCAGAGAAGTCAGAGTTTCTCAAGGAAACAAATCAGAAGGCATTATATATACATAGAATAGGTTTTTCTATTGTAAGCCGGCACGTACAAGTTTTGATTTAGTTGTAATTGCTTTTCTAATTAAGTTTTCATAAGCCTCTAAGGTTGTAAAACCCTAAGAACAATCTGTGATCTTCGTCTAATCAAACTGATTAGAGGTGATTGTAATCATTGAGTTTGGCAATACAAAAGATTTTGATTGTTGATTATATTTATGTGTTATTTGTTTTGAAAGCTTTTCTTAAAACAGTTAAGTGTTATTCCGCAAACTTCTTAATTGGACTTTGTTCAATACAAGGTTATTGGTTTTATACTCTGATTGATTTAAACCAGTTAATCATAGGTAGTGATTTTGATCTTGACAAGTGGTATCAGAGCCACAGGTCTTTCTTTGTTTTCAAAGTCAGAAGCTTTCTTTTAAAATTTTTAATTTTCTGCAATGGAATTTGATTATAGCAGTAGTGGATCTGGGCAAGGACTCAAAGTGCCTATGCTCAAACCCACTGAGTTTGAGATGTGGAAACTCAGGATTCAACAGCACATTCAATTTATTGATTATGCCATATGGGAAGTTGTTGAATTTCCTCCTATAGTTGATCCTGAACTTGATGCTGAGGGAAAACCCATAAAAACACCTCCAAAAACTGAACTTGAAAGAAAGGCTAGAATGATTGAAGTGAAAGCTCTTACACTTTTACAGATAGCCATTCCTAATGCTTATCAACATCAGTTTAAAAAGTTGTATACTGCTCATTCTCTTTGGATTGTATTAGAGAAAAGATTTGCTGGCAATGCTAGCACCAAAAGAAATCAAAAGGATCTTCTGAAACAGCAGTATGAAAACTTTTCTGGTGGCAAGAATGAAAAACTTACTCAAATCTTTGACAGGTTTAATAAACTGATAGGTGAATTGGAGAGTGCCAAAGTCAGCTTAGATCAAGATGAAGTAAACAGAAAATTCCTTAGATCTCTTGGTGAAGAGTGGACAGTCTATGCTGCCCAATGGAGAACAAAAGATACTCTTGATGAAATAGAGTTGGATGACCTTTACAACAGTCTGAGAGTGTTTGAAACTGAGATTGAAAATAAAAAGAAATCATTTTCTTATAATCATAACACTGCTCTGCTGTCATCAGCATTAACTGATAAATCTAACTATTGTGATTCCTTTTCAGGTGCTGATGGTAATTCTACTGAAGTTCATTATGAAGCTTTTGTTGCCAATGATGGACTGTTTGCTCTAAATGCTGAAGATTTAGAACAAATCCATCCAGATGATCTAGAAGAGATGGACTTGAAATGGCAGCATGCAATGTTGACTATGAGGGCTAAAAGGTTTCTGAAAAGAACTAGCAGATCCAACTTCCAAGCCAGACCAGAAGGCAAACCAGCATTTGATAAATCCAAAGTTGAATGCTTTAAATGTCACAAGCTTGGCCACTTTGCCAGAGAATGCAGATCCCAAGGTCAACAGCCACCAAGACCCCAACAAACTAATCAAGCTTCATCATCACAAGCACTTGTCTCTCAAGAAGACAATGTGTTTGACTGGAGTGATCAGACAAAAGAGGAGTTTCAAAATCAAGCTCTCATGGCAGAAACATCTAATGTCACTTCCACTGAACTACCATCTGAGGTAAATGCTAAACTCTGCTCTCAAACATGCAAAAATATGGTTAAAAAGTACAGAGATCATAATGAGAGCATGTGCAAAACTCTAGCTAAGATAGAAGAAAGGAGATATGAGTACATGCAGGCCATAGATGATCTTGAAAAACAGATCAATGAATATAAAGATAATGAGATTCAAATGGGACATGATAGAACATATCATTAGTGGGAGAAAAAGGAGCTGAATAAGAAAATAGAGTCTTTAAATAAGAAATTAGATGAGGCTGAACAGAAGGTGTTAGAAGCTAACAAGAAAATAGAATCTGTCAATATAGATTTAGGAAATTTCAAATTGGCAAATCAAAACCTGGAGCACCTAATGGAAGTTCAATTTAAAGATAGGGTAAAATCTCAACTCAATCCCAAAGAAGGTATAGGATACAGAGCCACTCCACCCCCATACAACAACAAATACATTCATCCAATGAGTGAAGTTGATGATAGGCTTGTTAATGAACCATTAGATGAGTCCATGACAACTGTAGATCCTATCCTTGAAAACAGTCCTGAATCAAAAGGAGAACTAATTCCAAATGAAGGCTGTGAGTGCAAAGAAGTTGAGAAAGAACACAAAACAATGAGTGCACCTGTAGAAACCTCTAACCCCAGTAAGAAAGGAATCGAGAAGATGAGTGTATGCCATGCTGCTCCACATGTTTCTGTACCTTCTAACTGTAACACTGCATCTTCCTCAAAAGGTAGTAAAAGGGGTAATACTGTTCCAATCTGCACATGCCAAAAGCATGGTGTCCTAAAGTTTCCCACACAATAGCAGGTAAGGGGAAATCAAAGGAACAAGAACCGGTTATGGTCCAATAAAGCTGGTTCTCCAATCAAAACAATCAAAAGATGTTTCCATTGTGGCAGGAAAAACCATTTGGCCAGACATTGTATCTACAAACCATCTGTTGCAAAACAGACTGTGGTTCAGAAACAGGCATTTGTTAAATACATAAAAAAATCTTAAGGCCAAACCACCTGTTGCACCAGTTCCAAAGAAAACAGCTGATCACAGGTTCTTAAAAGTCAATAAAAAACAGTCCTCACACCAAAAACAAGTTTTGACAAAACCCAAATCAGCTTTTAAACAGATATGGTGTGTTAAAGGCAAAAACTCAGATCAAACTGTTAATACAAATGTTGAAACTGCCAGGCCTAAAGTTGAAACTGGTAGTGCGAACTCTGAAGCTGTTAGCACTAAAAACCCAGTTCAAACTGCTAACCCTAAAGCTGAAACTGGTAATGGATCATCTGAGACTGTTAATGCAAAGGTTGGAAAGAACACCTGGTTACCTCATGTCATAACTAAATATTCTTCACAAAATCCACCAGTGGATCTCACTAAGTATAAAAAGTCACAAACAGTGTTTAGTTATGTCAATGCACAAGGACAACCCAAAACGAACTTGGTTTGGGTTTACTCCACTACTAACTAACCTTTTATTTGTGCAGGGCACCCACAGGTCACAACATAAAAGAAGATGGTATTTGGACAGTGGATGCTCTAGGCACATGACAGGTAATTCTGAATGATTGTTAAATTTCAAAGGATTTGAAGGAGGGTTTATTGCATTTGGAGGAAATTCCAAGGGAGGTAAGGTCACAGGTAAAGGTACTGTCAAAGCAGGCAATATGCTTTTCAATGATGTTTTGTATGTTGAACAGCTGAAGTACAATTTACTAAGTGTGTCTCAAATCTGTGATAAACAAAATATTGTTGTATTTACAGATTCTGAGTGCATTGTTCTTTCAAAAGATTTTAAAATACCTAAAAATCTTGTTTTACTTAGAACACCAAGAAAGGACAATGTCTACTGTTTGGACACAGATCTTTTATCCAAATCAAGTACTTTAGCTGTTTGATATGCAAAGCATCATCTAATGAGTCTGCTCTTTGGCACAGAAGGATGTGTCACATGAACTTCAAATCTATGAATGTTTTAGTCAAAAAGAATTTGGTAAGAGGTTTACCACAAAAGGAGTTCATCTGTGATGATCATTGTGTAGCATGTCTTAAAGGCAAGCAACACAAAACTTCTCATAGGGCCAAAGAAGTAAATTCAATCTCATCTGCTCTTCATCTTATTCATATGGACCTCTTTGGTCCAACATCTGTTTTGAGTTTGAACAAAAGAGCTTACTGTTTAATTGTTGATGATTTCACCAGATTCACATGGGTATACTCTCTTAGGACTAAAGATGAAACTGCTGAGCTAGTTAAATCATTTATTCTTAAGATACAAAACCAATCCAACTTAAAAGTTAAGGTGATCAGGTCAGACAATGGAACTGAGTTTAAAAATCGTATCCTAAACAGTTTCTATGAGTCTAAAGGTATTGCACGACAATATAGTGCACCAAGAATACCACAACAAAATGGTGTAGCTGAAAGAAAGAACAGAACTTTAATTGAGGCTGCTAGAACCATGCTAGCTGATTCAAAACTGCCAATAACCTTTTGGGCAGAGGCAGTCAATACAGCTTGTTATGTTCTAAATAGGGTTCAAGTTGTTCAAACACAAGGGAAAACTCCATATGAGTTATACCATCATAAAGTCCCCTTAATAGCCTTTCTAAAGTCTTTTGCCTGTTCATGCACCATTCTTCACACTAAGACTCACTTAGGAAAGTTTGAAAGTAAGGCTGAAGAAGGTTTCTTTGTAGGATACTCTAATCAAAGCAAAGCCTATAGGGTATATAACAGTGTGTCTAAAACCATTGAAGAAAGTGCCAATGTTGAGTTTAATGAAAACACTGCATATGTCAAAGGCACTGGTCCTGATTGGTTGTTTGATTTAGATTCACTAACTAATTCTCTGAGCTTTGTTGAGTATACTGTATAAACTGATGAAAACAGGGTTGAAGCTGCCAACACAAATTTTCATGCTGGAAGCACAAATGTTCAAGCTGTTGGCACAAAGTTTCAGACTGTTGAAGATTCTGGTCAATGGGATGAGTATACTGTTCTACCACTTCTATCTTGTGACGCACCAAGGGTACTGGATGCCCAACATGATTCAAATCTAAATTATGAAGTGCCAATCCCAAGTCCTGAGGGAACAACTCCATCACAAAGGGAAACAGTCCCATCTTCTAGTCAAGTTGTTCCTGAAGCTGAACCATCAAGTGGTCCTGAAGGAGATGATACAAATTTAGGAACCTCATTTCAGACAGACAGAGAGCCAACTCTCAGAGTTCACAAGTATCACCCTCTCAATCAGATAATGGGTGATCCACGCACTCCTGTACAGACAAGGACAATGATTCACAAGGAGTCTACTGATGCTGAATCAGCAGTTCCTGAATTCAGTCTAGCTGCCTTTGAACATGCATATTTCATGTCACAGTTAGAACCTAAGAAGGCATCTGAGGCTTTGAAAGATCCATCTTGGATTGAGGCAATGCAGGAAGAACTACTGCAGTTCAAGATTCAGAATGTATGGACTCTAGTTGATCTTCCTAAAGGAAAGAGAGCAATTGGTACAAGATGGGTGTTCTGAAACAAGAAGGATGAGAGAGGGATAGTAATCAAGAACAAAGCAAGACTGGTAGCAAACACTCAAGAAGAAGGAATAGATTATGATGATGTCTTTGCTTCAGTGGCAAGAATAGAAGCCATCTGACTGTTCCTAGCCTATGCAAGTTTCAAAGGGTTTAAAGTGTATCAAAAGGATGTGAAGTTTGCTTTCCTGTATGGCACAATCGAAGAAGAGCTCTATGTGTGTCAACCCCCTGGATTATATGAGGACTACAAGTATCCAGACAGAGTCTACAAATTACACAAAGCCCTCTATGGACTCCACCAAGCCCCTAGAGCATGGTATGACACTCTGTCATCATACCTTCTACAGAATGGATTCAAGAGAGGTACTCTGGACAAAACATTGTTCACAAAGTCCATCAAATCTGAGATTCTGCTTGTTCAGATCTATGTTGATGATATCATCTTTGGGTCTACTAATGACAATCTGTGCAAAGAGTTTGAGGCATTGATGCACAAAAAGTTTCGAATGAGTTCAATGGGAGAACTCACCTTCTTTCTAGGATTGCAGGTCAAGCAGAAGCCCACAGGACTTTTTATAAGTCAATCAAAGTATGTTAAGGACATTCTGGAAAAGTTTGGTTACAAAGATACCGAAGTTGCTAGTACTCCAATGGACACTCACAGGCAGCTTGATGCAGACAATGATGGAGTAGATGTGGACATTCACTTATACAGATCCTTGATAGGTTCACTTATGTACCTCACATCTTCTAGACCTGATATAATGTTTGTTGTTTGTGTTTGTGCTAGGTTTCAATGTGCTCCGAAAGATTCACACCTATTTGCTGTTAAGAGAATCTTTAGATATCTCAAAGTCCAACCACATTTGGGCCTCTGGTATCCTAAAGACTCTCCTCTTGAACTAATAGCTTATTCTGACAGTGATTATGGAGGATGCAACATTGACAGAAAGTCCACAACTGGTGGATGTCAATATCTAGGAGCAAGACTGGTCTCTTGGCAGTGCAAAAAGAAAACAACTGTCTCCACCTCATCCACTGAAGCAGAATTGTAGCAGCTGCAAGCTGCTGTTCGCAAGTGATGTTGATTCAGAATCAACTGAGAGACTATGGTATGAATTTCCTATCCACTCCTATTTACATTGACAACTCAAGTGCAATAAGCATTGTACAAAATCCAGTGAAATTTCCTAAAACCAAGCATATAGACGTAAGATTTCATTTTATAAGAGATTCTAATGAGAAGAAATTAATCCAAGTTACAAAAATTCATACAGATGATCAGTTAGCTGATCTATTTACAAAACCATTTGATGTTGGAAGGTTCACCTTCCTAGTTTCAAATATTGGCATGGTTAATATGGATTAATTTGTTTTTCATCATTCTCTCTTATTTTATGAAGAATATATTTATTTAATATGCTTAATTAAGGGGGAGACACTGTTTCATTAGAATATGCTTACTTTTCAACTAACAGCTTGAGTCTTTTCTCAAGCTGCTAGTTCACTTCACTCGGACTGTTAGTTGTTTCACTTGAGCTGTCAAAGTGTGCAGGGTAATCTGGTAAATTCTTATAAGTGTGTGCGCGAATTAGATATTTTCGAAACCCCCAAACCTTTAAAGGTCCCAGTTTCTATCAATGGCAACTACCAGTTGCAAAAATATCTTCCACGACCTTCCTTTTCTCTCTGAGCGATTCACACACACTTCTCTGAAACCCTAAATCACCGTTTGATCGCCAATGGAGTTTGTCAAAGAACACAACTGTCTTCCCTATTCTCTCAAACACACTGACCTTCAACCATTCCACGACATGATGGACTTCCTTCGAAGTTCCCATATCCATCATGCCCTCACTATCAGTCCCACCATCTACATATCCCATATAGAACAGTTTTGGAAATATGCCTCTGTCAAAACCATCAATGGAGTCACTTCTTTGACATCCAAAATCGATGGCAACACTGTCACTATCACTGAGGAACTCATCCGCCAACACTTGCATCTTCAAGATGCCGCAGGTATAACAGATCTATCTCTTACTTCCTTACATGAAGGCCTTTTTGCAATAGGGTATAGGGGCCCTACTGATTCTTTTACTTTCTTTAAAGCACACTTTGCCCCTAAGTGGAAATACCTTGTACATGTTATACAACAGTGCATAAGCCCTAAAAGAACTGGTTGGTCAGAATTTTCTTCTAATATAGCCACTGCCTTAGTGTGTTTATCTACGGGCCAACAGTTCAATTTTTCAAATATGATTTTTCAGGGTATGTTAAGGCATCATGCCCTAAAGAATGGGAAATTTTTTATGTATCCTCGATTTTTGGCTGAAATAATTGCAAGATCTTGCAATAATTTCAATGTACATAAAAGGATACATGTTTCCCATAGGCACTCTTTACCATCCATAAAAAGACTTTAAAACCAAGTGCCAATTTTTTGAATATAGATGTCCCATTGCCCTCTGCAATGTTGGGCATCAATCCAATAAACAGAGGAGAGGGTCCTCAGCAGGCTCAGCCTTCCATCACTGCTTCACCCCCAGGACCCCAACCCACTCCTCATGATACAAATACTCAATCTGCTCCTTCCATCAAACCCACATCCCCACTGATACTATATAAAAGACGAAGGGTTTCAGGAGCTCCTTCCTCCTCAGCCCTAATGCCAGAGCCAAATATCCCTGTGCAGGAGGACACTTCTGCACAGAATATCCAAAGGGCACCCACTAAGGACACTCCCATCCTCAATTTGGAGGTGGCCATCCCAACAGAGGATGTCCATATGGGTTCTGTGGCTGACACTACTGATGTCTCTGCACAAGAGGCACAGGACAGTGTCAACATCAATAAGACCACACCCATGGCAACAGAGGGTGTGCAAGCAGCTTCTGGAAGTCCCTAGTACCAAGAACAGAGGGGCCCAGATGTTTCTACTTCTGGAATTCCTGCCCGTGATAGATCACAAGTAGCACTCTCATTTGATAGATCACAAGCCTATCTACTACCAGAGAAGTAGGAGTTTCTCAAGGAAACAAATCAGAAGGCATTATATATACATAGAATAGGTTTTTCTATTGTAAGCCGGCACGTACAAGTTTTGATTTAGTTGTAATTGCTTTTCTGATTAAGTTTTCATAAGCCTCTAAGGTTGTAAAACCCTAAGAACAATTTGTGTTCTTCGTCTAATCAAACAGATTAGAGGTCATTGTAATCATTGAGTTTGGCAATACAAAATATTTTGATTGTTGATTGTATTTATGTGTTATTTGTTTTGAAAGCTTTTCTTAAAACAGTTAAGTGTTATTCCGCAAACTTCTTAATTGGACTTTGATTCAATACAAGGTTATTGGTTTTATACTCTGATTGATTTAAACCAGTTAATCTTAGGCAGTGGTTTTGATCTTGACATTGTTCTTTATTTTTAACATGCTTGGTGAATGTATGCTATGTCTAGGTGTCTATTAGCTAACTTCGGCGACCGTTGGAGCTTGTGGCGAGGCTTTCCTAACTTTCTGATGTACATTATAGCCATACTACTGATGATCTCGAAGTATGATGCCGTACTTCATTGTTAGCGGGAATACGATGCCGGGTACTGCGGGCCCTGATGATTTTGGGTACTACACACTCCCTGGATGTACTCACAGTGTGTAGTGTTGTAGTGACATTATCAAGAGTCTCCCTCTTGATATGTATCATCTCTTTTGATATCACTTATATATTGATGCTTCATTGTGATTGTTCATGCCTTGCAGGTTCATTTATTGATTAGCTATTGAACGTGGTACATTATTGATCTAGTCACTCACTAAGCATTATTGCTTAACCATTTCGTTGATTTACACCTTTCAGGTATAGAAGGCAAAGGGAAGGAGAAGATAGACGCTACTAAAGCTTGAAGTAGGAGTTTCGAGCAGGATATCCCTTTTTGGTACGTTACTTGCTATCTAATTTTTGGGGAATGGGTAGATCACCCTTATGTTAAATTCATGAATTGTAATACTAGATCCATGGGCGTATAGTGCTTAAATCTCTGATATGTTTTGGGGTATGGTATATTGAAGTTTGATGAATTGGAAACTTATTTTGTAGTTTGTTTTTGAATCTGAAAATGCAGGTTCGTTTTGTTGATATTACGAATAGGTCATGCTAAAATTTCGTTAGAAATGTTGAAAATTTTTATTATTATTGGCGTTACAATCACCCATTATGCAGTGCAACCGAAGATATCACCTTTAAAAAAAGTTTTTAATTTTTTTTTCATAAAACATATTTTAATTAAGATTATGAAGATGGTATGTAAGTTTCACTTACATTCACATCACCTAACTCCTTAAAAATAATGTGAGGGTACACTTACATAAATTTGCATGTACGTGAACGTACATTTATGTGATGCGTGATTTCATGCACTTAGAATGTGTGAATGTACGTGAAGTTTATATATCGTCATTGTAATGTTATATTAAAACATGTTTATGAAAAAGATTTCAAAAAAGTATTTGTAAAAGTGGTACATTCTGGTGTGTTGCATAATCGGTTTACTCACTTGAACACACGCCCGCACGCAGGCACACACACACACACATATATATATATATATATGTATATATATATATATATATATATATATATATATATATATATATATATATATATATATATATATATATATATATTGTAACACCCTCAATCTACTCCACAATGCTAGGTAAATAAAAGCATGTCAACATAAGTATAATATAATAATCCCTAACTGTTCCCAAAGTAATCACATAGAAACCTCAATGATTTAGAACTTTAATTTGCAAAATAAGTCACGGTAAACCTTGTTTAGGTTACAAAATATCCGAAGTATGTATATATAATCCCCAAAACATAAAGGTAGCTAACAACTCCTCGTATGCATATATAAAGCCTACTTGGGTCCAACAGGCCTACTAGAACTATGGTCACCTAAGATAAACACATTTTAAACAAAACGGTCAGCTAACACTGGTGAGAATGCAAGGAATAGTAGTACGATAATTAAAAATCTCATTAAAAGATAGTAGACTCGAATATAAAACGTTCAACGTTCTCAACTGAACATTATATATGAGATCCCACAAGTTAGCTCAGAATAGGTACTCATCTCGTGTGGAAGAATCCACGTACCCAATTCCCTAGATGGCACATAGCGGACATCAGGAACTTAAAAGGGAATCAAGAGTGACCCAAACCCTGCCCAGCCATACAGTTTAATATCTCGGTAAGCCATGTGTCCTAAATCTCATATAATAAAACACAGTTCACAATTAATTCTGAATTATACATGCATGATAATATCTCATTATAAAATTCTAAAACTCATAATACACTAAGTACCAAAGCTCAGTAAAAGATCATGCAAGTATAAAACAGATAATCGTACCAATATCTCAGGAAAACATGCAAAGTCATCTGATCCTGCAATCTCACTCCTCAAGTCTCGGTTCCCTGCCCATATCCCAACCCTATCAACTCGAGACCCTGAAATCACAATGTAATAGCCCAATATTGTTAGAAATTATAAATGTTATTGAAACTTAGTTAATATATTAAGTGACAATTAGTATTTTAAATATATCTATCCTAAGTATTAGTACCGGTGTTAGTCATAAACCGATTCATGGTAGTTATTTAGCAACTGTCATTAGGACAATTGCAACCTTTGGCGAATCGATGTGTCTGTTGACACATAACAGACATCTATATATATGTAAAATATACTCGTATGTAAGTGTGTGATTAACAGAAATAATAAGTGATTAGTTTGTGTATTTCTGTGTTTTGTTCTTTCTGTTCCTGCGACCAAACTTCTGTCTACAAGAGCATAATGAACAGCAATGTTCAAGACATTTTCAATGGATCGTATGCATCTGAATGTAATGATCCATATGCCACAGGAGTTTTATCTACCCTGGGAAGAAGAAATTCTATCAATTGGTATCAGAGCAGGTTTGATAATTCTCCAACAGAAGATTCATGGATCAAGTAGAAGATGCAACGATTGAAACTGAAGCAACAAGATCAGATTCAGACTCCACCGCTCACAATTGCACAAAGAAAACAAAGAAGATCACGTTGCTATGTTTGTAAGAAGAGGGGACATTATGCTTGGGATTTTCCACACAAAACAAAAGGAAAGCAGAGTCTGTTCACTGCAAGATCAGACATAAACTCCATTTCAAAGACTGATCAGAAACCGTATGTACACAAAGAGAAAGTGTGCTTCGCTGGGGAGTTCATGCTAAGTGGAACAGAACACAATCACTGAGATCATATCTGGTATGTAAACTCTAAAATATCCACTCACATGTCTCCAAACAGAAAAGTCTTTAAAGGTCTGAAAAATTGCTTTATTGTAAATGATAAAGATCACGAAGACAATTTTGTTTTTGCACTTGGAATTGGATCTGTTGACATCACAACACATTCAGCAACCTATACTATACCTTAGGTCAAATACACTCCTGAGATTAACATTAATCTCTTGAGTTTGAAACAACTTTTGTTACAAGGGTTCAAGGTTGACATGAATGATTCGAAATGCACCATAACACACATGTTTGATCCATCCAATTCAAGTGATGTGTTTGATGAGACAGTGGATTTGAAATTTCAAGATAATTTCCTTACGAATTATTTTGAAGAAATTGACAAGTCCTTGGATTTTGAAAAATCTCAGAAAATTTTTCTATCAAAACAGGAACAAAACAATTGGGAGATTAAATCTCTCAAAGTTGATAACATATCTGAATTTTTTAAGTTCCTGGATTTAATAAACAAGGATGAACTTGTCATGAAGAATAAAGAGGCGTTTAAGAGAGCTTTTGATAGAATCATTGGATGGTATCACAAAACTTACAACAACACTGCATCCCAAGTTCCTGTTAGACTTTTTGGAATTCAGATTTGTTTGCTAGACTTATACAAGATTGTATTAAGTCATGGTGGCTTTGAGAAAGTCACTTGTGAAGAAAAATGGAGTGGATTAGCAAATGCACTTGGTTTTCCCTCCTATTACGCCCCTGGATTGATGAAAATCTATGAAGATCACTTGTTCCTACCACAATGCTATTATGAGTTCACTAAACCAGCCAAGTTTTGGCCAGAAAGCGTTGCACAGAAGAAGCAACAATTTGATACAGCAAGAAATTATGCTGATCAGTGTGGAACCAGCAGTATGATGGAAGAGTTTGATCAACAAGCAAGCAAAGAACCTAATGTGGATGACAGCATGAAAGAAGATGATTATGTTGTTGTTTGAAGACACCATTGTTGGATAAGTTTCATAACATTTAGGAGGTGAATGTTAGAAATTATAAATGTTATTGAAACTTAGTTAATATATTAAGTGACAATTAGTATTTTAAATATATCTATCCTAAGTATTAGTACCGGTGTTAGTCATAAACCGGTTCATGATAGTTATTTAGCAACTGTCATTAGGACAGTTGCAACCTTTGGCGAATCGATGTGTCTGTTGACACATAACAGACATCTATATATATGTAAAATATACTCGTATGTAAGTGTGTGATTAACAGAAATAATAAGTGATTAGTTTGTGTATTTCTGTGTTTTGTTCTTTCTGTTCCTACGACCAAACTTCTGTCTACAAGAGCATAATGAACAGCAGTGTTCAAGACATTTTCAATGGATCGTATGCATCTGAATGTAATGATCCATATGCCACAAGAGTTTTATCTACCCTGGGAAGAAGAATTTTTATCAAATATCACAAACATGACTCAATAACTCTTTACACAATTCCCTAGTGTCCCACACATACCCTAATACCCAAACATGTGACCCAAATATTCTAAAACCCTAACCCTAAACCCTACTCAGATCTCGGTCTTGCTGACCATCGCGGTGGTGCTCAGTCGATCTCAGTCAAAGATCCTCATCGCAACCAAGCTCATCTCGGCGTGGCCCGAGCTCGACCCGTAACCGCTTGCGATCCCATCACGCCCCGCTGGTGCCATCGCTGCCCTAGCTCATTTCAAGAACATCGCAGCCCACGATCCCATGATTGTGGCCGCGCTCACGGTCGAACAGAAGCAGTTCGCTCTATTTCTTTCACAGCCAGGGGAACCATCCCCAAAATCACTTCCATCTCAATAAGACTCATTTAATTAGTTCCGAGTTTACACAGAAACATATATAACCCCAATTCACAATTCCAAAAATGATTAACAACACCTAATTCCCAAGATTAAGCTCAATATATATACGTTTTGGTTATAACTCGGTTCGATACCCAATATCCGATCCCGTTATCAAAAATCACAAGTTTATGTCACCAGGCTACAAATTAATTAATAATTACTAAGATTGTAATCTTTTATATAAAACTTAATCCCATGACCCGGTTAATTCATAATCTCGTCACGTGATGTAAGTTAATAATTCGTCGAATTCGATAATAATATTTAAATAACCCTGTCAAATAATTCTATGTACCTTACCCTAAATCGGGATGTTACACACATGCACACACACACACACACACACACACACACACACACATATATATATATATATATATATATATATATATATATATATATATATATATATATATATATATTAGGTGAAGGATCATTGTAGAACTCATTATTTATGTAGCCTCAAAGAACCAATGTGGACCCTTTGATCATCTAAATTAATGATGATGGATGGAGTGACATTTTTGTAATAAAATGTCATTTTTTGTCAAAAGTTTATGGGAAATAAAAAAACAAGGATATATTGATATTTTTACTTTTCTTTCTTTTTCACCCATTTCAAAAATGATTTCTCTCTCTTTCTCTCTCTCTTCCCATCATTTTTTCATATTCTTCCATCTCTCTCTCTCTCGTTCTTTCTCTTCATCTTCATCTTCATATTTTTCTTGTTCATTAGATTTAAGTTCTCTCTCTCTCTCTCTCTCTCTCTCTCCATCTTTATCTTCATGTTTTTCTTTATCTTCATCTTCATCTTTTTCTTAGTGTTTTTTCAGATTTATTATTAGAATGTTTAGAATTGTTTGAAGTTTTATAATAACATCAAAGAAGATTTGTTCATTCGAGAAAAAATCATTCGAAGATTTCTGGGTACATTCATCATCAACACTTCTGGGTTTGCTGAAGATGAAGACGAAACATTCATGAAAGAGCTAAGTTTTTTTTTAAGATGATGGTTCATGTTCTTTTCAACCATCACGTAGATCGATTCTGGGTTTTTTTTAAAGATTTTTTGATGATTTTTGTAATTTCAAACGTAATAAATCTTCAAGTTCCAGATCTGAGGTTTTTTTAAAAAAATAGATTGCAATTTATTACACGTTTATTACATGTGTAATAGTCATATATTGTATGTATAATGTTTATATATTATATGTAAAATAATTTAGTACATGGTTGTTACATTTGTAATATTTTTATATTATATGTAAAGAAGTTGATGTGAAAATATTGCTGTTAATTTTGTTTTTAGAATTAATATTTTGTGTGTTTAATTTTCTTAATAGAATTTGAATATATTTGTATTATTTGCGTCCGTAGAATTTAAACATGTATGATTTTGAAGGTTCTTAGATGATTTTTTTTAAATTTGAAGTATTGATGAATGTTTGTTCTAAATCTAGGTTTGTATTTCGCAGCATGTGTAATAGTTCATATTACATGTGTAATATATAGTTAAATATATACATGTGTAATATTATATCTTACATGTGTAATAATACGTATTAGATATGTAATAGTTCATATTACATGTGTAATAGTATGTTTACATGAGTAATACTCCTATCTCATGTGTAATATTATCTATGACAAATGTAATAGTCCTATTACATGTCTATTTTTTTCTATTACGTGTGTAATAGTTTCCATAATAGATCCAATTACATATGTACAGTATACAATATTACACGTAGTGGTCTGACAAAAAAAAGAAAAGAGAATGTATGACATTGGAAACATAAATTATGGAAAAAAGGAGAGAGAATGAAAAAAAAAAAGTAAGAAAGGAATGCATTTTATTGGATGACAAACACTAAGTAGGTTTTTAACTTTTACCAAAATATCATTTTGAGTTATTTTTTTTAAGTGAAACTCATGTAAAAAGCCAACGTAGTTTCATTATTTTTCGAATAACTCATTGCCCCAAAAACGTTTCTATAAAAGTCTCTCAACTTAAAAACGTTTTCGTAAAAATTATTGCACATAAAATGTTTTCATAAAAGTCCTTTAACTTAACGAAAGTTTATGAAAAACATCTGAAAGATCTTTAAAAAATCCCATAAAACAACACAATTCGTAAAGAATTTCAAGTTGAAAGACTTTTATGAAAACGTTTTTGGTACAGGGAATTAATTGAACAATATCAAAACTGGTTTCTTAATAAACAATGATTTTTTTTTATCCAATGACTAAGATTGGTTACTTGGGAGTCCATAAATATTGAATAATATTGAGTTCTACAAAGATCTTGACTCCATAAATATTGAGTTCTACAAAGATGTCACCCCTATATATATATATATATATATATATATATATATATATATATATATATATATATATATACACACACACACATACTAGTTTAGTTACCCATATTATATACGGATTTGTTTGAATAATAATTTTTTAAATATACAAATTTAATAATTATTATAAAATTCGATATATATATATATATATATATATATATATGTGTGTATATATACATATATAAATATATATATATGTATATGTATGTATATGTATGTATATGTGTGTGTGTATATATATATATATATATATATATATATATATATATATATATATATATATATATATATATATATATATATATATATATATATATATATATATATATATATATATATATATATATATATATATATATATATATATATATATATATATATATATATATATATATATATATACATACATATACATATATATATACATACTAGTTTATTTACCCATATTATATACGAATTTGTTTGAATAATAATTTTTTAAATACACAAATTTAATAATAATTATAAAATTCGATAATAAACATCACAAATTATAAATATTATGAAAGAGACGTGAGTTATTATTTATTTAAACATTATAGATTACAGAATGAAAAAAAAATTAAATAATTTACAAAACCTCTAAATATTGAATAAGAAAAGCATTATAAATCATTAGCTTTATTTATAATTAATAACAATTACATAAATGAGTACAATAAATCTTTAGTTTTGTTTATGACATCACACATTGGTGGGCGAGAGAATCCAAAAGACTTTTATAAGGGTGAGGTGTAAATATGTATTCTCGTATAATATCAGCACCTTTAATGATTCTTTATCACTCACAAGAAGAATGTCAACTCAATAATTGTACAATGATGAAAGAACAATAAGAATATTTGAGAGAATAAAGCAAATGGCGGCTGGAATGTTTTCAATGTATTCAACCATGTATACTACAAATGAAACCCTAGGAGCCTATTTCTAGGCTCCATTAATTAACTATTGAACATTGTCTACTTTGGTCCCTTGACTTTTACAATGAACTAAATTACAAGGAAATAAAATACAAGGAAACTACTAAGTAAATAATTATTACAAAACAACTCCCTATGATCGAAATAAAATGTCTAACAATCTCCCCCTTTTCGATCATTTAGGAGGTCCTGGAACTCTGGCATGG
This sequence comes from Centrapalus pauciflorus, assembly GCA_020465985.1. Taxonomy (NCBI): domain Eukaryota; kingdom Viridiplantae; phylum Streptophyta; class Magnoliopsida; order Asterales; family Asteraceae; genus Centrapalus; species Centrapalus pauciflorus. The sequence continues at coordinate 9,724 of JAANYP010003390.1, read as the reverse complement.
TCTGTTTATTCTCGGAGTCCAAGGATGACGTCGAAGCGTCTGGTCACTTGTCTCGTATGAAGCCGTTCGTTCAGGAGGTCAATGCCGCTGAGGGTATCCTGTATCTCCTTTTGTGAGCATCTTTGTTCAGGATCTGGTTGAGCATCAAAATCTTGTACTTTCTGTGTCAGTGCAGCTCGAACCAATCGGAGTGTACCATCGGAGTAACATGGAAGATCCTCAAAGCGCATGTACCTTTTATAGCCCTTGTAGTTGACAAAAATGACACCCGGGTCTCCAGAGAGTACAACTCTGTAAGCCGGATGATGGGCTAGAAGGAAGCTATCTTGTTCTGGTGCTCGTAGGCCCACTTTAACCAACACGCTCTCGATCGCCATCTGGAAGTCTCTTAGGCACATAATGATTGAGCGGTGGTTCATGCTTCGTACTAGGGCACCTACAGCAGTCATGTGGGTCATACGTTTCTTGATGCGATGTTTCAGGCAGTTGTGCAGAAACTCAACGTCGTCGGCCATTATGAAGTCTAGGTCATTCTCAAAGATGTCGTCAGTCGTGCCATCTTCTCTTTCTACTTGAAAGGAAGGATAGTAGACTTTGGCTCTTTTGCACATTGTTATGGTTCGAAGTTTCTTTATCTTCGATTTCGAGACCTTTGACCTTCTTTCCCGGAGCATCAGTTGATAGTATTCGGCCTGATCAGCTTTGGTAACATTTGTAAGTTCCATAAGTAGGCGTCTGCTGAAGGATCCAGGCTTCTTTCTGAATACCATTTTGAATCTTTCTTCTAGGTACGAGTTCTGAAACTGCTCCGGGGGAAACTTCTGCAAGAATTCTTTAAGGCCCTGAACGAGGGGTTTTTCGATTTCATCCTTTTTGGCTTCAAGAAGCTTTATGATTGTCCCCCTCCGTTCTTGTCGAATTTTATCTTTTTCTTCTTGAGGCAGTTTTTTGAACTTCACCTTTTGAATACTGACCGACCCAGAAAATGTCATCCTTTCTAAATATACCAGGGCCTTCTAGAGTTTCATCGAAGCAATCGACCCTTTTGGTTTGGGAAGGACGTGGATGTTCAGTTTGTTGGACTGGAGGAGGGCTTGGGGATCTAGGAGGGCTTAGGACTATGTGGGATTCTTTGAGTGACTGGGGAGCTTGAATGGATGATAGGATTTCTTCTTGAGGGGCTGGTGGTGGTGAGTTCAGGAAGTCAAAGGAAGAGGATGAAGATTTTTTCGTTGGAGATTCGGGTTCATGCTTAGGAATTAGTAAGGGTTCGTTGTCGTCGATATCGGATTCTGAATCAGATACCAAAATGATTTCAACTTTCTCGTGAGCTTCCTCGAATTCTACCATAGCTTTCATCGGATCCAGTGGAGCTGGACCCTCGACCATGGGCTCGTCTTCTATTAATAAGAATTCCTGAGCCTCCTGCCTCTATTCCCCTGACCCCTGAAACTCTGTTCCTTCAGTGGTCTCTGCTCCCCCTATTAACATGACTGGATCCTCATGCTGAACCTTTTGCCTTTTCTCCCCCTCATGACGATCAGGGTCGTCCCGATCGTCATGCTTTCTTTTTGGGGCCTCTGCTTGAGGGCGGCACTGGAGTTCGAAACTGCCGACTCAAGGCGATCCATTCTCGAATTTAACTGCTCTTGGACTTGAAGAATTAATCGGTTAAGTTCATCGATCTTGTCCGACAGCTCTGCTATCTGAAGTTGAACTGAATGGGAACCTGGTGGGGGGCCAGCTTCGGAAGCGACACCCTTACCCTTTATTAGTGAAAGTAGGGCGGAGTGACGTTCCTCGGCAGCTTCCCTTTGGGCGTCCAGGTCAGCCCGGGTAATCACGCCGGCAGCACGTAGAGCTGCCGTTAACATCTCCAAATTGATTTGGAGATGGCCGGAAGTGGATGGCGTTGATTGAGCCACTCCCGGTCTTCCTTCCGTCATTTCTGGCTCCTGTATAGGACGCGCAGATCCGGAAGTTTGAGGAGCTGCCACAGAGGCAGCTCTTGGGGAAGCCACGGAGGCATCGTGCTGTGTGTATGTTTGGGGGGATGGAATTGTGAATGAATGAAGTGCGGTCACCTGGGGAGGAGTGTGACCTCTTTCAACACCGCCACTCTCCGAATGAGGGCGATGGAGTATGTGTTATGTCCCCGTGAAATGAAGTGGTTTCCCTTTGAGGGGAAACTAAGTGGGTGGTGGCGGTTAGTTCGACCGTTGGACGGACGGTCTTATGGTGGGGAGTCCGGCTAATTGGGCTTAGTTCACCCTCGGATGGAATACTTATCGCTCGTACGACAGAGACAGTTCTCTCTGAATCCGCCGTCTCTGCCGCCTCACCGCCTGCTTCCTCCCTTACCAACACTGGCTCCCCCTCACCTATACCCAGAGATTGTTGAACATCCACCTGAGCTCCCTCAGTCTCACTCATGCTCGCCTCACCTTCGGATTGGCTAGTCTCAGACGGTTCCGACTGAGACTCATCCGGATAACACTCTTGAATATAAGCCCTAACCCGTTCCAACCCCCTTGACCTCAATAGAAAAGATAGAGGTATTTTCATAATCGGCACTGTGGGGGCCCCCTTTGGCAGAGTTAACTTTTGAATCGCCACTGTGGGGTGGACGTCTGCCTCTGGACGTTCGTGAATATCGTCATCATGGTCCATGGCATACTGGATTATTAGCTGCAGAAACCGCTGTAGAGGAATATATTTTCTTCCTTTCTTGGTGCCCCTCTCCACATGGACTCTTCGTAATTCCTCGAATAGGAAAGCAGCATAATCCACATGTCGGTCAAAGGCAAAGCCTGTGAACGTGGCTAGTACCTGAGCCGACGCAGAGTCGTGGCCGGAATGCTTCGCGGTGAATCATTTGTTGATTACATCAAAAAGTATTCGCCAGTGAGATTGGAGATTTTTGGAAAGAGGGCCATCATAACCCAGAGTTTGGATTTCAGCTAGGGTTTCGGTGACGGATGGGTTGGGATCAAAATGTTCGCGGGTTGGAAGGTAGAATTCGGCTGGTAGGTGAAGGATGTGGCGGATGGCGGATATAGTGAGTTTGACTAGAACACAGTCTATGGTGGATGTAAAGTGAGGTTCAGGGTCAGAAAAGTATTGTAGCCTGTTCTAGAATTGTTGCAGATAGATCTGGGGAACAGCAATGGCGGTGGATAAGGCGTAATAGATTGGATGGCGAGTGAGGATGTTGAATGCAAGGGTTTGGGGTTCTTTGGTTAGGATGGAAACGTCGAGTTGCCAGTTGTGCGGAATAAACTCGACAAACTCGGCGTTGGGGAGGATGGATTGTTCTAGAAGTTGGGCGTTATTGTTTGGGATGGGGGGATGGGGTTTGGTAAGAACAACTGCTGGTTCCATCATCCTGCAATGTGCATCAGAGTTAGAATAAGAAGACTTTTAACTGATAAGGCATTGATGTGAAGTCTAGATTAGTGTGAAATAGAAACTGCATGATCTGTTTAGCATCGGGTCTTTATTAGTAGAATAAAATTCTACTAATAAAGTCCAAAGTCAATCGTTAAGAGACCGATGTTAGACCAGACTTTTTCACTCAAACACTAATCCTAACTCTAATCAATGGTGCACTTTGAGGAAAATATTTATGAATTTTTGAATTTATAAGAAAGATGCAAAAATGAAAAAATTTGAAAAATGCTAAGTGTTGGATTTCGGAAGTGTTGGATTTCGGATGGTCCGAATTCGGATGAACAGTGTCACCAAATTCGGATCAGGCCGAAATCCGGATGATGCATGAAAGGTTTGTGTGGGGTCCGAATTCGGATGAGGTGACAGTGTTGGCCGAATTCGGATGGGTGTCCGAAATGCATGGAAGTGGTGATGTGGGTGGTCCGAATTCGGATGGTGCATGAGCATAATCCGAATTCGGATGTGGACCGAAGTAGATGTATGCAATGAGGTGGAAAGGACAGATTTCGGATGGAACCCAGAATTAGGATGGGGACCGAATTCGGATGTACAGTGTATGATGAATGTGAACTTAGAAAAATATTGAACCATTTGAACATACTTTTGAAGAACCAAATTCGGGTGCACAGTGATCCGAGTTCGGATGCACAGTGTCCGAATTCGGTTGAACATTTATAAAAATTTTGGAAATTCTTCTAAGGGACACATCCGAATTCGGGGCTTGGTCCGAAGTGCAGCAGTTCATTTATGATGTTCATGCAACATGCAACGTGAACAGTGGTGATTGTGACAAAAATGCATGAAATTACAGATCCTAGACTAAAAACACATAATGAACATTTTATCTAACTATAACTAAGTAAAAAACACACATTAAACTATCTAAAAATTAGAAAAAGCGAAAAGAAAATCTTGAGAAATTTTGAAAATCAAACACACAAAATGCGAAGTTAAAAGCTGAAATAAAGTTAAAAGGATGTGTTAGGCACAAAAAGGCCTCAGTCAAACCTGTTCTACATCTGAGGGGGAGATTTATAATCAAACCTGTTGATGCATTTGAAGGTTGAATTTAAGGCCTGTTATATGCCTTATTGAAACCTGAAAATGATTTGCAATATCAGTCTAAAGCTGTTCTATATGTTGCATGTGTTGCAACTAAGACAGTTTGTCCAAGCTGCTCTGTCTGCTGAACAGGCTGGACATAAACTGTCTACGCATGGCTCTACCTGTTGATCACTTGGGGCACGTGGCATTTTAAAGTGTTCTGTTCTTTGTGAAACATGCTAAACACTTTATGGAAAGGTTTCCCAGTCTCATGTAGTGTTTTGACTACAAGATCAGTTTACAAAGTCGAAGACAAGTGGAAAACAGAACTGCTCAGCCTGCCAAGCTGTTCTGTAACATGAAGACAAAAGTTATTTGAAAAAGGGTGACAGACCTTTTTCTTATATCAAAAGGGCCTTTACAAGGAAGAAAGAACGCAAAGTTGACATTCCTAAATTAGTTAAAGGCAATGCACAGTAGACAAAGTAAAAGACAAAAGTTCTGCACATTGAAGACAAGTCTGCTTTCAGAAAAGTGCGAAAGGTTATGTTGTCTTTTCAACAAGACTTCTCCTTCTTCCTTTTATTCCGTCCAATGAGAGTTTCTCTTAATCCTCTGAGTGAGTATAAAAGGAAGCTTCTAAGGACAGAAGACAGAGTGAAGAAAGCAAGTCTGAAACCAGAGTGAACGTGCAAGTGTGTTTTTTCATGCAGCAAGCCTTCTGTGTAACCAGCATCTGTGTGTCTAAGCGTTTACATAAGCTGTTCCCTTAAGTCTTGAAAATAGTGAGTGCTTCTTCAGTGAGTGTATTCATGTATTCTAGTTTGAGTTTTGTCTAGACTAGTGAACATACGTTGTATCTGTCATCTCAGCTTGAACTATTCCGCATTCAAGCTGTTTTGTAATAACAAATTGTTGATAAACTACAAACATTAAGAAAAGAGTGTGTAGTTTTTTAAATTGCTGTATCACCCCCTCTACAGCTGTTACTATATACTTTGGGAACCTCGGGACCTACAACTGGTATCAAGCAGTTGAGGTGTGTGTCATTCTAGATCTCTCATTCTCCACAGTTCCATGGACAACAGTGCTGCAATTCTTCTTACTATGACAGGGTTCTATGGGCAAACCTCCAAAATTTAATCATCAAAACTTCTCTTGTGGTTGGAAGTGCAGAATGATGCTCGTTTAGAGAATCGTGGACGTGTACAACTACCAGAGATAGTGATGGAGGGTCCATATGTCCAACCTCTGTTTACTACCATAACTCCAGCGGTGAAGGAGCTGCTCCTTGAAATCAGGACCTTTGAGAAAGCAAAGCTCAATGGTCTGATTGAGACAAGAGATTGGTGTCTCGGATGCAAAGGCCGAAACAACCTGGTCATTTCTCTCCCTGATGATGTGTTAAGGCAGGTTGAGAAAAGAAGACAGCAAAGGAGATGTGAGATACTTTGTGGTTGGTCCGTCTATGATGGACCCACAATCACACTGGACAACAGGATCAACAATCTTTGTTAGACAGTATGAACTCTCTTTGCTAAACCAAAGGAGACTCCACTGAAACCTACACCAGGTTACACTGCTCTATTGAATGATCTCAAAAGCTGTTGGGATCACCATGGACAGTCTTACCTGGTGAATAAATTTCTGGACATTTTACCTGAAGAGTGGAACTACTTTTCAACAATCCTAGGAACTCAGGTACTATCAGAAGTATGGATGGGTCAATCTGTAGGTCCTTCTGAATGATGAACAGTCAAGGCAACAAAAGAGAAATGCCTGGAAATTTCCAAAAGAGGTGCAGCCCTTTGTGGCTAATGTGAGACAGCCTGTAAATCAGGTGAGTGATTGTGGTTTCATGTCAACCTGATCAACAGGATGATGAAAAGGAGGAGGTGTCAGAAAGAAGAGATGCTGCAGATCTTGCTGAATCAAGATGATGAGCAAATGTAGCCATGCTTGTCAAAAGGTTCAACAAGAAAAGGTTTGGAAGAAACATGCTACAAGGAAGCTCAGGTGCTGGGAAAAAGAAGGCATGTTGACAATCCAAGCTGAGTGCTTCAAATGTGGCAAAACTGGTCACATAGCTGGCTGACTGTGTGTCAAAAGCTGTTGGTCAGTCATCCAAACCACAACACTAACAAGGATGATGGCTATAGGGTTAAGTACCTTATGGCCATGGCTAAGCTGAGGAATTTGGAAAACTCCAGTGTCGTTCCAATCGGCAAAAGGACTTAGGGCAGAGACATGTGACTGGGGAGGAATCTGATCATCATCCTGATGAGAAGATAATACAATGTCTGATGGCCAACACTGATGTCCCATCAACAAGCAGCTTCAAAAACAAGATATGGCTGAAGCTGAGAGACCTTCAGCAGGTTAGAGAACTGGAACTCACTATGTGTATAAGGTACAAAATTTTATGGCTTTACAGTTCTGAAGAAAAGTTAAAATGTTTGAATATATGCTTGTTGATTTAAAAGCGCTGTTGGAGAAGCATGATGCTCGTACTATCTGAAATCTCTAAGCTCCAAAACTGATCTAAAACTAACTCCAGTGAACTGGACAGTTTCCATAAGTTGGAACTGAGCTGATGAATTAAAACACAATCAACTCTATTTTAACTGGAAGAAGAAAAGAGAAGAAACAGATATAAAGCATGACAAGCTCAAAAGATCAGTTGACTTCTTGGTGCCAATCTGCACAAAAGTCAGCCATTGTTATAAGTCAACAGATTCCTCGCAACAAATCCAAGCCTATCTTGGAGGGGATCTTGACAACAGTAGCTTCCATGTTGAGCATAAGTAATCTGAAAGAAGATTTATCCACTCTGGTGAACTTCCAAATACATTCATTCAAAATGTGTGAATGGTAAACTAATCTCAACAAACAGTTTGTCAGGCCTCAAAATACTGACAGCTTGTGTGACTCAGCTCGAAAGCTGATGTTGGAGTTTGTTCTCCAAGTCAGCCCTGCTAGTGCTCTGCTAGCTCACACAAGCAAAGAAAGGAAAAACATGTTCAAACTGAAGTTGTGGATGCTAAACCTGTGTGACAAAACAGGTTCTGAGTCCAAAGCTTATGGTAAAAAGCTGTTAATCCTTTTGATGCTAAACACTTTGAAAATAAGTTTTCAAAAGGTAAGCAGCCTGTTTTCAACAAGGGTAAGTCTCATGTTGAAAACAAAACTGCTGTGATTTCAAATAAGTTTTCAAATCATAGTGGTAAATTGGTTTTAAATGAAAATAAGTTTTTCAAAACCCGACAAACAGTGTGATATGCTGATAGGCAGCATAAATCTCAATCCAGTAGGGGCAAAGGCAAAGCCATTGCCAAACTGAGACAACTGGGAATAAGTTTCCCAAACATGGGAAGCTCAAAAGCTAATCAAGCATCCTGTCTTGTGACATCTGTCCTCCCAAAAAGAGGAAAGAAGAGACATCAAAGTTGTGGCTATTGAACTCTCACACAAGCTGTTGATTCAACAACAGAATGCTAAACCTTCTGAAAAGAATCAACAAAATAGCTCAGAATGTGTTTTCTGAGGATCTTCTTCAAAATTACTAAAAAGAGAAAATGTTACAAATGTGGGAGAAGACCAACATCTGGCCAAGGACTGTCCTGAATCTGAGGACATGAGGCCTGTTAACTCTGTTGTTTCTCTCACAGCTTCACACGCCGTGTGTGGAAATGAACAGTTAGAGGAATGGTTTCAAAGCTTATGCCTTAAGATAGGGATATTAGTGTGGATCATTTCTAAACTCCACACACAAATGTTGATGAAGTAGGAGAACTCTCTCTGTGATGAGTTCCGCCAAACATGACTACATAATTTCTTATCACCTGCCGGAGGGAAAAACACACCTACCCAGGTTTTGTGACTGTGACAGTGGCTGCTCCGGGCCACTGACCAGGTTGTGTAAAGAATTGTTGAGTGAACGCAGGCCTGAAAAGGGCCCAAAAGTCCACCTTCGGTGTCATGTACAGGAATCCACTGAGGATATGGAACTCTTAAGCTGGTGGCTGCAGTGTGTCAAAAGAGTGGCCTATTGGTTGGGCTAAACATACCTTGTTAGCATAAGCCAATATGTGAATGCCTGGCTCAAGGTTAACTTGGAGAGCACCGGGGGTTACATATTGGGATTCCCAAGGCAAAGTTTGCTATGTGCTCAACGAAAGAAAGTGTAATAGGGTTGTGGAATGCATTCTATTCTGCTGACCCCAACACTGAAACCTCTTTTCTCCACAAGAACAAATGCTTGATCCTAAACTGGCTATGGCAGCAGAAGACTAGTCACAAAGCAATCTGAACTTCAGAACATCAACAAACTCTGTAAGAAGAGAGTTGGTGACAGTTTGTGCCTTCTAATGACGTTTGCTAAGGGAAGATTATCACAGCTTGTAGAAGGCAAAATGAGAAAAACATCTTTTAAATCCAAACATAATTTCTCTATTGATAACTCCACTTCGTCTTAATCCATATGGACTAGTTTGGACCTATTAATGTCCCAAGTCTAGGAGGAAGGAAGATACACTCTTGTAATGGTTGATGAGTGTCCTCACAGGTACACATGGTGATCGTTCTAAGAGAAGGAGAGGCTGCTAGAGAGATATTGGATTGTCAAAAAGATGGAATGCGTGAACTCCGTGCCAGTAAAAAGCAGCTTAGAAAAGTGATCATGGTGACTGGAGTTCAGAAACAGTACTCTTGAAGACTTCGGTGAGGAAAGGAATCACTCAAACGTTTAGCATTAAGAACTCCGCAACAAAATGGATTGCTGAAAGGAGAAACCGAACTCTCATTGAAGCTGCCAGAACCATGCGTGTGCACAGGTTTACCTTCATCATTTTGGGCGGAAGCTGTTAACAAATTTAAACACTGCCTGCTTCAAAACACCCAAAACAGATATCCTTAGTGGTGAAAGATTCAATAAAACTCCCTATGAGCTTGGCTAAAGGGAGGGAAGCCAAATGTCAGGTTATTTCCATGTGTTGTGGATGTCCCCTGTTTCAGCATTCTGAATGCAAAGGGACAAGCTGGCAAAGTTTTGAACCTGAAAGCTATGAAGGTGTGTTGTTTTTGGCTACTCGGGCTATCTCCAAAGCCTACAGTATACACACAAAAGAAGGTGATAGATGATCTATCATGTCCACCTTTGAAGAGTCCAGATGCCTCCACCAAAGCGGTTCCGGAATCAGTTTCACAGGAGAACTTAACTTGAATGATCTCC